>APFE030966407.1:89651-113587 GCA_000404065.3 Pinus taeda
TAGGTGGAACAATTAATAATGCACTTGAAGCATTAATAATGTAGAAGCCAAAATTCTATCTTACCGTGTTAAAGGTTGGATCACGCTTATACGGTACTCATTTCTAATTATTAATGTTTTGAAAAGTAAAGGAAGGATCTCCTTGCACTTAATCATCAAAATAATTACGAAAATCAAGGTAAGAATGTGAAAAATGCATAGTCAGCATTTTTCATGTGAATCAAACAACCCTATAGAAAAGTATAGGTTCGATAGAACAATTTGGTCTCAGTGGACGTTAACCACCACCACCATCATCATCATATCAAATAGGTAAAAGAAGGGTATTAATGTATACACATTAACAAATTGGAGCAAGGAAAGGTTTAATAATTTAATTAATTATTTTCTATAAATTATAACAACAACAACGATAATAATTTTGAGGGATATTATAAAAGTTTAAGTAAGTGGGGTGGGATGGTGTCCCAAACTACTATTTTCTCTCCACACAATTAACTACTTCACACAATTTACTCTATGGGAGCCATTGAGGTTCTTTCCCTTTAACATAAAAAAATTTGTTAGTGACTTGAGGGCAAGGGCATGGGATACATGATGTTGTCTTCTCTTTCCTAAAGAGACATTTGCATGAAAGTTGGAGATGGCTCATGTATAGCTCTAAGACATATTTTGTGGAGACCAAAGCTAACAAGTTAGTGGATGCTCCTTCAAAGTAATTTGTGTAGATAGAAAAACAAAATGAGGGAAGAATATGTGGAATCAGAAAGCCTATGCTTTCACCCCATTCAACCAATGTTTGATCTCTTTCAATTCTCATTACTAGAAGAATTGTAATAGCTCTCTCCGCAACCATTTCTACCTAATTTTCTCTAGCATATTTGGGTTTGGATGCTCTATTGCAGGTTGACTATGTGTAGAAAGAAGAACGAAGAGCATTATCAGGTCAATCTGCATTGTCTTTCTTGGGAATTAAAGGACTTCTACTCGATCAAAACATCCAAACTAACCCCCAAATGGCTTCACCTATCATTGTTGCATTAATAAGGAGATCATAATGTTGCATACATGATAACATAATGTGAGAGAAATGTATATTTGGGTTGGTCCATTATTATAATATGGCCATCATAGTGCATAGAAACTAAGCAACACTCAAATCATATTTCAATAAGGAAAAACTACACCCCTATGTGCACTATGAATGGATAGAGAGACCTCCAAGACTTCCTGGAATGGAAAAATGAAGCAATGCCTCCAAATGCAAGCTAAGAGCAAACAATAAGGTGTTGGAATCCTTCATGGTTACAATAGATAACTACATTATCCACCTTGTCTACTTCACCAACCTCACATTGGATATGATAGTTGAGAGCCCACTTTGCCTAAATGTTAATAAGATGCTAGTGAACCATCATGTTTTTCTACACTTTTGGAATTAGTGGATAGTGTCTAAGATGAGTAGTTATTCATCCTTTTTTATGTTGAATAATCATATGTAGCTATATTTTGTGTAAGATATTTCTTAATGTAGTATAACTATAGTACTTTAAGAAGAAAGATCAAATTCTTTTTACAGGTTTATAGATTTTGTAAACTTGTTTATTTTTTTACGAAGGTAGGATGTGAACCCATTTTGTATCATTTGCGCATTAGGTAAAACCACTAGCTTTTGACTAAAAATTAACATAGATACATCTTAACTCTTGATTTATCATGCACCGTGAGGGATCAAATTCCTTAAGGTGCAAACATTTCCTCAAGTTTTGCACTCTAAAAAATATTTTCATTCTAAAGGACTTGATCCCTCTTCCCACATGATACATATGGGGCTAAGATGGATGGTATGTGTTCATATGTATATTTGATATTCAAATATTTTACTTAAGGTGAACATTGAAATCTTTAAGTTATTTCATATTATATTTTGTTAGTTTTATAACATAATTGATGAAATATATAACATCAATAATGACTCATCATAATCTCATATTTATGAAGCATCAACAAGGATAAAATCCCTTAGGTGTTATTTTTTTCAGTGTAAAATATTGATGGAATCTTTGAGCTTCAGGGATTCAATCCCTCTCTAAACTTGATAAATGTGGTGTTAATATTGATCATGTAGAATGGTTTTATTAACCTCCTAACTTTATGAAAACTAATATAATTTTGACTTTATTCTATTTGTTGATGTCTTTTTCTTTTTCATTTTTATTTATACCTTTTTTCCCAAAAAAAATCATAAATAAATAAATAAATAGAGAATTTGTACTATTTTATTTTATTAAGAAACTGGAAATTACATTATGTATGCAAATAACACTTAAAAGAAGGTATATCTTGATAATAATAGAGAGATGACTTAATAAAATATCTTAAAAGAAACCAACACAAGGGCTAATGTCCTAAAAAAGCATGATCAAACATCCTCATTTAGACCTGTATTAATCATGTTTTTTCAAACAATGATCCATCATGACATATTTGTTCCCTTAAACTAGATTCGAAAGCAATCATTTCTAGACTTGAATCCCAAGTTCAAGGTTTTGAAGGGATTATTAAGTTCATCTTGGAATCCAAGTTATCAAATTCATATGGTCTTTTCATCTCGCTTGATGGGGCTTCATTCATGTCTTCAATCTTTATGGGGTATAGCACCACAGGCTTGCATTTTTCTCCATTCTATGGGGAGGAAGTTGATTCCATAATTAGATCTTTGGGACTATCAAGTGTATCTTTCCTAGAGATGTGCCATGTAGATTCTTTGTAGGGTAATCATCTAAATAATCCAAATAAAACTATTTTGGAGATTGCTAGCCCTTTGTTTTGGGTTTGGGATGATTTTTCCATTTTGAGTGAACTCACATTTGAGGGAAAAAGTACTAAATATAACCTATTTGTTAACAATTCCAACACCAAAATGTTGTATTCTCATAATCGAAAACCTAATTCCATGAATTTTTTCCCATTATATATTTTTATTTTTATTATTATCATTATTATTTTTTCAGCAAGAAAAAAACAAACTACTTTATATTAATATAAAGTAGATAGATCATCTGCAGCATCAATATATCTGGAAATTACAAAATATCCAAATTATCGAAATTCTAGGAAATAGAGCTATTTCTATTTGATATCATCTATCCATCATAAGGTCCACAAATTAAGGCAAGAAACTAGTATCGTATAAGCAAATTACGAGTAGGATATATCATTCTAGATTTATTTTATATGGTAATCCTTGAATAGTATCGAGCATACGTAAGGAGACCCATTTGAATATGATCAATATGTACTTCCACAAATCTACCCAAAGAATTCCTAATATATTCAAACCTTGTTGAATATCATAAATGTGTGGGTGGATTGGGGAGGTGTACTTGAATAAGAATTGTGGTGACATTCATGGTGGTAACAATTTTACGAATGATGGAGCAAAAAATAGACCCCCTCTACCCTAGAACTATGGTCCCTCATGGACATTCTAATAATCAACACGATTTATAAAGCAAACAATGAAAAAAACCTTTTGAATGTAAATATATATCATAATCTTTGCTCCAATTGGAATGAATCCATTGGAAGAACTTAGAGATAGGAGGCCAAAATACATTAAATCAACATACTACAACATTATAAGTATAGGAAGAGGGTAGCTCAAATATCACTAGCTCTATATTTTCAACTTTGGAACTCTCTTATATTTTTACATAATATAGGTATTAGGTGGAACTTGGTCAAGTAGCTATTGAGGTCACATTGTTGACCACATCCTTGAAAGGTAAAGGCTTTGAATAAGAAGGTGTACCCTTATCCCATGGTCCTTTACATAGGCGCAATACCAAGAAGAGCATTACATCTTTACAAATTCCATGCTCCAAAAGAAAATATAGGTCATCCACTTGGTTAGATTCATAATAAGTTGTTGTTAAACCTCATGGATCCACATTTTCAGATGTCTCTTTTGTTTGAAGGATGCAATAGAATCAAAGATTTTAGTTGGTAAGGTGATGGTCTTCCCATCCATTAAATACACCAAAATCATGATAAATCTCCCACCTTTCGGACCCAAATCAAATGTTGATCATCATTGGTGAAAAATTGAGTAGATGGGTTTGAGTGGAATATGCTGTTCACATTTGGATATTTCTTAAGAACTATAGGCTTTATTACAAGCTCCTTTAGAACTATATCAATTAGGTGCTTAGTTATAACCTCAACATTTTGAGTGTATTTGAGAATAGTGTGAATGTGCTTAGGAACCATGAAAACCCATTCATTTCTCATGCTAGGATATGTCCGTAAATGCAGCGAGGTGGGTATGTCTTGGGATCTTTGGAAATCACATGCAAATATATTGATGTCATATTCATTCTATTTGTTAATGTCACTTGACCAACTTAACCTTTTTGTTTTGATGTATAGTATTCTAGGTTGCTTCGAGGTTCAATGCCCCAACATTATTAGTATATTTGGATATACGTGTATGGTGTCTTTGCCATGCTCTTTATTTAGATATTCTTTTTCACCCTACTCAATAATGGTAGTAAAGCTCATTTTCCCTAAATATTGTCTTTAATATGGTACACTACTTCTCCATCCTTCTGTCCTTCACTATATGAGGGAAATAAAACATTTCTTTTTCATTATCTTTATATAGATATGGTTGTTCATCCTGGTTAATAATGTTAGTCAAGCCATCTAGATATGGTTTTTCACCCTACTTAATAATGGTAGTAAGCACATTTTTCCTAAACCTGGTCTTCAATATGGTACACTCTTGCTCCATCCCTCCTTCCTTGACTATAAGGTAAATATTTTCCCTTATAGATTGATTTCCACTAATCCTTCCCCTCTTACAGTCATATTAGAACCAAGCCTGCTCTAATTTCCTTTACCATTATAAAATCATTTCTTAGTTTATACATATTGACTAACAAATAATGATAACAAAAATGAATATTTACCTTATAAATTTAAACATTTACACACACATGTTTTAATTTATAAGGTAAATATTCATTATTGTTATCATTATTGTTAGTCAATATATGTGGACCTTAATGACATATTCAATAATTAGTGAAAATGAGCCTTTAGCACACGTGGGATTCATTGGAGGAGAAACACCATACCATATGCGTTCATTTTGGGGGATATATCTTGACGAAAAAATGACAATATATTGAGCATATAATACGGGGTAGAGGGTTTTTATATTGGAAGACATAAAAAATGGATCTAAAAGTTAATGAAAAGATGGATACCTACAATATCTAGTACAAGTAGGGGCTTTTTAAATTGGGAAGGTGTATTGGGTTCATATTGCTAGGGGGTTAACTAATGTGACTTCTAGAGGTATTTTCCAATATGTAGTCAAATTAGGAATATTGTTTAGTATGCCAAGACCGCATGTGATATGTTAGAGGTTCAGTGAGTTAAGCCCCCCATGCTTTAGAGATTAATATATCTTCTTGGGCATAATATTAAATTGCTCATTATAGGCGAGGGGGGAGGGAACCGACTTGCTCTCAAAATCATCAGGAAGACAAGGAATGTTAAGAGAAAAACTAAAAGAAGGGTGACATATAAGGTATGTTAAGTGAAAAAACTATTTTGAGTGAGGTGCGAGGTACAAGTCACTCGCCTAACAAAGGATTACAACTAGGGATTTGTATCTTGGATTATGTATGAGGTTAAAGTAGGCTATTTGAAGAAAGCACATGATCCCACCATTAGTAACCATAACGATTACAAACAAGGGATACTAAATTTCTTCTAGATATAGATCAGGTTTAATACCACCTTTTCAGTCTTGGAGTATGATCTAAACTACTTTTGATTGGTTGAGAGCTTCTCTTCCTTGGGTATAAGGAAAAAACTTAACAACCCAAGATCCACAAGAATTTGTTATTGGTGGAAAATCTCCCCTTTATCGACTACCAAGAAAATGGTTTAGGTGACTAGATTTTGTTTGCACATAATGAGGAAACTGCATGTTGGATCCT
The DNA here is from genome assembly GCA_000404065.3 of Pinus taeda. Taxonomy (NCBI): domain Eukaryota; kingdom Viridiplantae; phylum Streptophyta; class Pinopsida; order Pinales; family Pinaceae; genus Pinus; species Pinus taeda. The sequence goes on from APFE030966407.1 coordinate 95,666, forward strand.
TTAAATTGTTCCAATAAAGGCTAGGTTGATAACACTTTAGGAATATTATAATTTTTTCCTACTATGAAAAAAACATTAATATAAAATTCTCATTAGAATAATTTCATTTTAATGGTTAATCTTAAGTTTCTAATTATTTAAAATCATCTGAAATTTAAATTAATTTTTTGTTTCTTATTTTTCATTTTTTTAATAACAAATATGGATACATATATTTTCCTTTCTTTTCAAATTTTTAGGATCTTTTCAAATTTTGTTCTATGATTATATATATATATATATATATATATATATATATATATATATATATATATATTATATATATATATATATATATATATATATATAGATATATATATATTTCTTCCACAAAAAACACTTTACCATTATAATTTATTTACTTATATAATATAAAAAATTATTTAAATATATTATAACATAATTAAATTTGGTGGGGGAAGGTCTACATTTTCTTAAGGTCTCTCATATGGTATTTAGCGCTCTTTTATATTTTTATACTTTGCCATTAAATGACTCAAGTTGTTTGGAGGGATCTCAACTCCCTCCTACTACAAAATATTCATGGTAGGTCGATGTTTTGTTTCCATGCATCAGCTAACCAATGGCTTCCATTTGGCTTCACAATCACTTGCCGAAATGCACACTACAATAGGCACCTCCAAGGAGGGTGAGGGAAAAAACTTTTTGTGAATCTAGTTTGGGTTGCATCAACTTAATGTCATGGCCTAGGTTGTTGTCTGTTAAAGATAGTTGTTGATCCAATATTCAAGGTTAAGTCTAGCTGCATCGGAGAATGCATATAGTTTATGCAATATCACACCCTAATTGGTGAGTTCATGGGAATATGGCCCACTAAAAAGGCCATGATCTAGTGGATTTAGAGTTAATGGAATCTTGAATACCAAATCATCATAGAATTGGGTGCCAAAGGCTTCTCCATAGTAATATTTTCTAATCAAGAAGGTAAAACTAGAGTCTTAGAAAACAAGTCCTACTTCTTCAACTCTGTAGTTTTATATCTCCATTTATGGACAAAAATATTTAACCCTCATAAGGAATACTTTTTGGTAGCACTTATCTGGATCCATCTCTTCTCCCTCCTAAAGGAATTTTGAAAATTATAAATTTATGAAGGCACAAGAAATGCTCTTGCCCACGTTGTCAAAATATTGAAAGCCACCAAGCAAGGGAGATATACCTATTATACTTATATTTGTATTTATATGAATATTTCCCATCCCTTTCCCACTTCCATTCATATCTCGTACCATGATAATATGTGGAAGTTATCCATCAACTATGAGAACAACCCTTTTGGATGCTATAAATTCCGTGAATATGGGCATTTATTTAAGGATTGTCCCCTTAATGTTGCATCCATTGCCCCAAACTCGATATTGAGAAAGATCCCGAGGGTTTCAAAAAACTCTCCTCTAGATGATGTAATCTTAGGCCTCAACAATCCCAACCTTCAAATAAAAATATCAAAACCATAATAGTTTTGAAACCCTAGCTTCTGATTATGATTCCTCATTGAGAAATACAACCTTGTATGATAAATCAATTTCTAATATAACCCCAAATAAGGATCTAAATATTATGATGGTAGAGTTGTAGGACACTAGTGAGCAGGAAACAATGGAAGATATCGATTTCAATGATTTGTATCTTCCCATAATGTTAGAATAATGGTACGGAAAGGACCCACGTTCCCTCTTGGAGCATCAAGTACAAATTCTTCACAAAACACTTCTTAAATCCAAGACTCAATGATCCCTGAATCCTTCAGGTACAAATAATTGTTCGATATGTGTTATATTCTTTGCATGACTACCCCCACATGTTAGGTGCAACAAGGTAGCAACCCCCTTGTTCAAGGGGGTTGAAGGGGGGGTGAGGCCCCCATACTTGGGGGTTTGGAGGAAATGCCTTTGAAAAAATTGGATGGTTTTTTGCATCTAATTTTGGTGGTTTTCAGGAATCTGTTTTCACTTTAGTAGTTTTGTGGCACATGCTGGTTAGTAGCCCATGGTTTTTTAGTTTCAGGTTAGAAAGTAAGATTCTATTATAATCCAAGGTAAATGGATTGGGGGTTTACAAATGATGAGGTACATATATATTGTATTGTAATATTGTAAAGATGGATATATATATATATATATATATATATATATATATTATATATATTTTTTTTAATTTTTTAATTCTTTATTTTTTTTTTTCTTTTTTTAGGTTTTTCTTTCTAGGGAAAAATATTTGTGTTAATGTGTTTGTCTTCCATCACATGTTTTCTATTTTATTTAACATCACCCTCCTAATAATTACCATAAAATTGATTAAGAGGGGATAGCCACTATACTGACCGAAGATCTAAGGTTTCATTATGGACACGAGGTCTAAAAATTTTGATCTCTTCAACTCACTTAAAGTATGATTTGACATTTCCATTGCATTTGTCTCCTAAAGATGATTCTAGTGATATAAAAATTTTCCTCAATCTGAGCTTCTGATCAAGAGGTGCGACCATTGAAATTATGATAACACCATATCAACATATCAGCCACGTGGCTATACCCTCTAGGTCGCCTCCCAACGCCACATGGAAAATGGTTAATGGATGTTGACCCTCTCATGGTTTTGGGTTCCACAACCCTGGGCTTTGCTTTAAAATAAAAACTTTTCCTATATGCACAACAAATACATATAGATATATGTTATTGATCCCTCGACGACCGTTATTTTCCATCAAACTTCCTGTCTCCTGGGCTCTGTTATTTGGCCATTACAATTGTGTGCTTGACATTTTCCTCCATGATTGACCCTTCGACTGACTCATCTGTGGGTCCACACATCTACACCAATAATTAAGCGGTTGAGTGTGCATGTATGCCGCCATAGCCAGGACTCATGTCACCCTGCTCATTTTAAGCTAGCACTCTATATACTTTCGGGGAATAACCTTTGGGCTTACGTTCCCTAGTGGACCCTCTCCCTGATAATATTAATGCTTTCGATTGGTCCTCACTAGTGTCAAGCTAACGACCTTTCCAACACAACCCGATCCTTGTTAGCCCAACTCTTCCCTTTGAGTGACTTACTGTAGGCTTCTGGGATATGACCCCTCCGAGCTTATATCATCTCAGACCCTTTCCCAACTGTCGATCGCATCCACAGTATAATATTGATTGCTTATCATGTTGACCTTATATTGATTTATGCTACGATATTATGGATATCAATATAGACTTAGATCCAACCCTTACTTGGCTTGGTAAATTCCGTTGTGACTATAGATAAGGTTAAAGGGCTAAGGATAAGGCCTTTCTTCCTAATTCATTTGTGAAGGCTTATGACCATGGATTTTCCATAGTGGTTCTACAAATGCTTAAACTCACACCAGAGCTCAACATCACTACTAAGCCGGGTGAAGTACACACTTGTGCTATCACTTATGAGCTTGCAATCAGATCATCTTCTGAAGGTTTTTAGTGGCAGAAACATAGAATGTGAAATAGGCACTTTCCCATTCAACCCTGGTTTGAGTTCTCCTTGATTGCTCAACGCTTATGGGAATGGGTCAATGTTATTCCATAGATCCAAAGACCCCTTTTGAAGGTCCAACCAACATGACAAGCTTACAATGACGACCAAAAACATATAATGCATAGAAGGCTGCAAGGGAATAAAAAATAATAAAAAAAACAAGGAATTCTCCCATTCAATTCAATTACAAGCGTGGACCATAAGCACTGTCAATTAATTGATAGTAACATAAGACTGAAATCATCTCATTTAGTTGAACAGTAATTCCAGGCAACTTGATGACAAAATTTCCCAATATATGAATAGGCACTATGGGGTACCAATCAAATTGTTCACCATAGATAAAACAGTTATTTACGTACGGATTTTCCCATACCATCTCCACACAAAGGCAACAAACTCAGCCTTGAGACTTCAACCATAATAATTGTGTAGAAAGGATGCATATTTGTATGGAATACATAACTTTAAATCTAATTCATTCAAGCTCACGATGTTGTTCCTCATACATCACTGAATGTAAATTTATTATACTGGACCCTTGATAAAATGGATGTATGGACCCAACACCAGGGTATGCTTCACTGAAGGCTTGAATAATGCTCTTATATAAACAATAGGTCATTGAGGATAAAAGAGGAAATCCTCCATATTACCACCTTACATCACAACAAGGAAACACAAGCTTGAAATCAACATAATCAACATATGTCAATATAGAAGAAGAATTCTCATGCTAATAGTGTTGTAATGTAACCAACATTCTTACATGTTATGCTAACACCCTAAAATAATAACACAACATATCAGTCAATTACATAAATATGAATCACAGATTCATGTCTCATGTATTACAGAAATCATTCCAAACCAGAAATACAACAATCATTCATTAACATGGGAAATACATGAGAAACACTTATCTTATGAGTTTTTGGGAAATTGAGTCTAAGAGTATGACTCTCCACCCAACCATAGATAGCTGTAACCAGTACTCACTTGCAGCTATCATCCCCGAGCTAGATTCCAAAGACTAAGGGGTCTTTTTCTCAAAGGTTGAAACAAAATATTTAGTTGTTTTAGTGACTCCAAAGTTCTGCCCACCTCCACCCTCCAATTGAGTTGCAAGAAGAAAAAGCACAGGGAATCTAGAGACTCACTATATCCACCCTTCAAAACACAACACCTTAGTTCCACCCAACTCAGGGGATTCCAAAACCATAAAAAATAAAAACTAAAATGAGGAATCCATCCAGAATTCCTAGAGGGATTTTTCTAGTAATAATTCCTCCACCCCAATCCTTTGTGATTTTTCGAGATTCACCGTCTCCACCCTTTGGCAATAGGAGAATCTAGAGGCAATTTTCTTCCCAACCTGGGAGTTATTTCCTCCTTGAATTCCTTTCCAAATGAAAGGGTCCCCCCCCCCCCCCCACCCCCCCCCCCCTTGCTGCTATCACGCTCTCTCTACTACCCCCTTTTCTAAAATCCGCGATCCCCCTTTTTGAGTGAGTTTTTCTGTTCTTTCTCCCCTTTTGATTGACCTCCTTATTCCTCTCCCCTGTTTCTTACGTAGCCCATACACAATAAATTATGATCTTGTTTTCTTTCCCAATTTACCAAGGAAAGTATGGTTCTCGTACTTCTAATTCAGTTCCATAAATTAGAGGAACACTGGTTCATTAAAGCACACCAACCAATCTTCAATGGCTAGCACGTAATTCAGATTTTTCTTGTAACAAGTAAACTTGAGCATCCTAAGTAATTTTCCTACTTATCCCTTGGAATCTGTGTCCCATAATTCATCCCATATATATTTTATAAAAGTGTTTACATTACAAACATGAGGTTAAGCATTTGGACTGTTACAAACCTCTCGCCCTTTGGGTAACACTATCCTCAATTTTCTGTGTCCATATGAAATCATAAATACATGCTTGAAACACATTCATATTGTTTATAGAGTTTTATATACATAGATCTGTACAATATTTATGATTACATATATACATTTCCTTCAACCAACAAACGAAAAGGGGTATGCTACCATCATTTAGTCATCCATTTCCCAAGTGGCTTCCTTGGGCCCAAAGTTCCTCCATTTCACTTTGAATTTTTCTATGGCTTGATTTTGGAGCAAGATGCTCCTCTGATCTAGGATGCATAGGGGCTCTCACTGGAACTCTCCCTCTGGTTCCACCTGTAACGTAGACCAATCAATCACATGATTAGGATCATGTACATATCTTTTAAGCAAGTAAACATGGAATACATCATGGAATTTTACTAATGGAGGTAAGGCCATCCTATAAGCCACTGGTTCGATCCTTTCAAGGATCTCAAAAGGTCCATGACCAAGGTGCTAGCTTGGCACTTTTCTTGGGTTTAATCTGCAAATAGACACATTCCCCAACTTGTAACTGTTTGTGTACCCTATGCCAATCCACATAGATTTTCTGTTTGTCCTATGCCACTTTCAAATTCTATCTTATAATTTACAATTGTTGCTCCATCTCTTTCAACATATCATGCCCAATAAGGACCTTTTTCATTGGATCATTCCAACTGATAGGAGTATTGCAACTCCTTCGATAAAGTGCCTCAAATGGGCTTATTTTTATAGATCCTTGGTGCCTATTATTGTATGTAAACTCTAGAAGAGGAATATAATCTTCCCACTTCTTAGGCTGGTGCATCACATACATCCTCAACATGTGATCGAGGATTATATTTGTCCTGTCTATTTTCCCATTTGTTTGTGGATGATAAGTTTTACAGAATTCAAATTTAGTTCCCAAACATGCACAAAACTCCTTCCAAAACTTTAAAGTGAAATTGGCATTGCTATTTGAGATAATCTTCTTGGGAATTCCACGAGGCCTCACAATTTCCCTTATGAAAATATGAGCTACCTGACTTGCTAAGTTGGTGCATTTGACTGCCACAAAATGAACCACCTTGCTAAAATTGTCAATCACCACCATAATGGTGTCATGTTGCGTGGAGGTTATTGGTAATCCTGTGATGAAATCCATAGAGCTTACTTCCCACTTCCATTCCAGAATGGGCATGGGCTATAATAACCATGTTGGGTGTTTGCATTCAAATTTCACTTGTTGGTATTCTATGCATTTAGTAACAAAATAAACCAATTCCCTCTTCAAATTAGGCCAATAATAAGACTTTTTGATGGTCGTGAGTGTCCTTTGATGTCTGAAATGGCTGGAATGTAGTTCCTCATGAAAATATCTCATTATAATCCTCTTCAAATCATCATTATTTGGTACATATATTTTGTTCTTGAATCTAACTAGGCCAACACATGTGAGATGATATTCCTCATCCTCACCTTCTTGCTGCAACTTTCCCTTCACTTGCTGATATTTTTCATCATGTTTTCCTACATTCTTAACCCTCTCCACCAGGTCCACTTTGTAAGAGCTCACAATTTCTAGGTGATTCAGTTGAATCCTTCTACTGAGTGCATCAACAAACTTGTTTTCCTTGCCTTTGATATACTTGATTTCATATTCAAACATGCTAATTGTATCCAACCACCTAGCTTGTCTTGCATTCAACTTAGGTTGATCAAATAAATAATTGAGTCCACATTGATTTGTCACAAGTGTGGATCTCCTACCAAGTAGATAATGCTTCCACATCTTCAATGCATGAATGATGGTAGCTAACTCTAGATCACAAGTCACATAATTTACCTCATGCTCATTTAATTTTCGCGAATCATAGAAAACTACTTGACCTTCCTGCATGAAGAATCCACCGAGTCCTTCCTTGTAGGCATCTGTGCATACCAAAAAATATTTATCCAGATCTATAATCCTTGACAACATGGGTGCATTGTAAGAAGCTACTTCAACTGCTCAAAACTTACTGCACATTCAACTATCCACTAAAATTTCCTTCCTTTTCTTTGCAAGAATGTAATGGGGTGGCCTATCTTAGAGAAACTATTGATGAACCTCCTATAGTATCCTTCCAATCCCATGAATGATCTGATTGCATTCACATTCTTCGGTGTTGTCCACTCCATGATAGCCTTTAATTTCTAGATCAACTGATATCCCCTCCTTGGAGATAGTGTGCCCCAAGTAATGTATCTAGGATTGGAAGAATTCACATTTACTAAGATTTGCATAAAGCTTGTGTTCTCTCAACAATCGTAATATTGCATCAAAAATTGGTACTAATTAGGTGCTCAAGTTTATGCTCAAAAATCAAAATGTCAGAATTTTGCTAAACTCAGCTTCATATCGAAGAGCTTGTCATTCTGATTCCAACGTGTGAATGACTTTGAAATATGAGCTCGTATGTAGAAGTTAGAACAAGTGAAATTTCAAGTTTGACTTATCCAAGTGGCAGGAGGAGATGACATGGCAAAGGTCTCAATGAATGGGGAAATGCCAAGTGGCAGGTTGCCATTGGGACCTACATATCTCATATCAGAGCAAAAGCAAGAAGCAACTTACGGAATCGTCCCCCAACATTGCCGATTTGCGATTGCGATATCGCATATTGCATATTGGAGGTGGACAAGTGGTTATGAATTGGCCCTCGACATAGCTTAGTTGAGATGTGATACATCGCATATCGCAATTGCAAAATGGGTTGGTGTTTACAAAGCAGCCCTGGTTATAACCGCCGATTGCGATTTGCAATAGGGCACCGGATGCGATATTGTTATATGTTGAGTTTTATAATTTTGACGGGTCTGTCTTATCGCGGAATGCCTGTACGTCGATGGTTCTGCCAATTGCGATTGCGATTTGCGATGGGGCTTGCCGGAATCGTCGCCTAAACTGTTAGATTTAACCACTGTGTGACCACTTGGCCTTAACCGTGAGATGGGCAGGGAAGTTGGTGGGACTACCAATTTTGGTGGAATCGCCAGAAGTGGCTCCAGATAATGAATTTAACTAGTAGTTAGCCAGATTTGGAGGACCAAATTGTGGGAAAATTGGGAGAGGTCATAAATTCTTCAATTATTATCCAAATTAAAGGAAAAAAGAGTTAATTCTAGAATTTATGGCTATTCTGAACTGATTGACACAAGTTTCAGAGGCATTGCAGCATCGTAAACACAATTTTGTTGTATTTTGAGCATAATAGAGAGGCCCAAGCATTAGAAACTGGACCAAGGAGACGTAGCTAGGAGGAGTGAAATCCTCATCAAATCTTTGTGTTGTGTGTTGTATTTTGATGTTCTTTGTTGTTATTTTTCCATTGTTCAACATATGTTCTATGTTAAATTGTTTATAACATTTACATATGAAACTATCATGGGAATCAGTTAATTAAGCAAAAATAGTTAATCCTTAAGCACTTGATAAGCAAATGATAAGCATCTTGGGTTTTATTCTGAATGGGAAATTATCACAACATTACTAATTTGCTCCATTTAAGATCAAGTTGGTATCAGAGCACCGTTTTCGCTTACTCTATTTTCTTATGCAAAGAAGGAGTATTGTTTACTAGATTTGTGTCATGCTAACAAGGTTAAAACTCAAAAGAGATGAATGAAAGCTAGTTGGAAGCCCTGAAGTTGGGTCAAGTGGAAGAAGAGCAAGGTTTCCAAAGTCTTGTACACCAGTACATCCTTAAGTTGCAGAAGTTGCAGTTGAGTCTTTCAGAGACCATGTCTCATGAAGGAGAACCTACCATGACCGATGATGAAAGAGGATTCAGAAACGTTTTCTTTGATATGATAGAGATGGTGAAGGTCCTCTATGAAGAGAGGAATAATAGGTTACAAGGAGAAAGTTCCAAACTTACCAAAGGAGAGGGCTCTTCAGGAGGAGGTAATGGGAATGGAGTCAAACCTCTATCCTCTCCACCATATTCTTCATCTTCTTCTTCACAAGCATCTTCACACTCTTCCACTAATACAGCCTTTAATCATATTCATCATCATTCTTCAAAAGGAACTGGTAAATCACCTTTTCTAAAACTTGATGTTAAATTTGAGTTTCCCATGTATAATATCAAGTTAATGCAGAAAAGCTGGATAATTGGATTTGTCAATTGGAGATGTATTGTAGAATTCATAACCTTCAAGAGGATGATATCAAAATTTAGTTGTCTTCATTAGGAATGGAGGGTGCAACACTCATTTGGTGGGAAGAAAGGACTCAAGACGATATCAGAAAACATGGTGAGATCTCTATTACTTGGTATGATTTCATTGTTGCTATAAAAAGACAATTCTACCCTTTAGCTCATATGCAAAACACTATCATGAATTGGAAAAATTTCAGTTAGTTAAAAGGTCAAAATGTGAAAGAGTATACTCAAGAGTTTAGGAGAAGAGCTCTTATGATAGGAGTAGACTTACAGTCACAAGATACTTTTCTGAAATACATAGGAGGTTTGCATAGCTATCTTTGGCACACCATTCTTATGTTTAATCCCACGAATCTTCATGAGGTCTATGTTCAAGCTACACACCTCGAAGCAAGAGGGAAAAATGTACAAGAAGAATGTAAGAAGAAGCCATTCTAGAGTGGTGAAAAAGGAAGGAAATCTAAAGGAAAGCTAAAGAAAAAGGGTTTTGTTAAGAAAAAGGGGAGAAACCCGTGTGGAAGAATAGTTCCAAAGAGGGAAATGATGAAGCGCATTGCTAGAAGATTCATCCTGAATTAAGACCAAAGAAATTTAACAATAAAGGGAAACGGAAGACAAACATTGTTGTACAACAAGACTTGGGTTTTGACTCAGGTGATGAAACAAAGTTTATAGCCACAGTCACTAATGGAAAAGTAGTGGAAAAAGCAAGCAAAGAGGAAGTCGTGGCAAGCACCATATCAACAAATAACTCCAAAAATGCTTCAAATGAAGAAAACATAATTGAGTTGTTCCATATCAAAGTTATTTCCAAACACACCAAGATTGATACACTATTTAACAATGGATCCTCAGAAAATTTAATTTCTACAGACTTGGTCAAGAAGTTGAATCTGGAAACCATGCATCATCATAAACCATATCCGTTGGGCTGGATAAGCAAGGATGAAAATCTTCAGGTCACAAGGAAATGCATTTTCAAGTTTTCTATTACTGCCAACTTCGTTGATGAAGTCGAATTAGATGTAGTGCTGTGTTGTGGCCACCAACAACCCCCCTCCTTATGAAGTATTATTGCTAATACTAAATAAGTGGGGACCCTCAGTAAAAATCAAAAAATCAGTTAGTGTTACATTTTCTTTTTTAGATGAAACTTACAACATCATGGACTTAGGAAAATACCTTGAAAAATCTAAAAAACCTAAGTTTCATAATGAAGAAAATTAAATTCACTCCTTAAAGGATATCGCATCGCGCAAAGAATAATAGGATACACCTTCTAATGAGTTAAAATGACAAAAAATGAGATTGCGACGCGAAACCTCATCGCATCGCATACACTAAAGAAACACTCACATTTAAAAAACTCTAAAAATCACCGATATACGATATCGCATATTGCGCATCGCAAAAATCACATGAATTACACAAGGATTATAACGATTTGCAATATTGTGATACTGCGACCTTGCGATAAAAAACAGCACGATGATATTGCGATATTGCGATATTGCGATACTGTGATCTGCGACATCGCAAAGCAAAATCGCAAGACCTCTCCGTCGTAGTTGGTTCTGGCTCACTATTCGAGAAAACTTTTCAGCCAAAAGTTGGTCATGTATTTTAATGTGAATTAATGAGTTATTGCCAGTTGTTAATGAAGTAGGGTGTTGTGTTTTTCGAAGAAATAGCTCACGTAAGGTGGCATGTTTTGCATATCTTCGGCATTTAAAAGTTTTCATGTCATTAGTCTTTTATCATTACTTCCACCTCAATGTAAACTGCAGGAAAGAAGGACGAAGCGTTATACAGGGTACTATGCAGAAAACTATGAGGAGGAAAGACAACGCTCTAGTGTACATTTCAGAAGGCACACCTAATCCATTCAAGGAACAAAAAGAGCCGCAGAACTCTTCTGAGGCATCTATCACAGATTTCTCATATACAACCATGGTTGAATGGGTACTGAACGATGCTGATACCAAAGACAGATAGTTTAATTCTCAGGGTCAAGACCTCACGGAATCACTATTTTTACAAATTTTGAGCTTTATACCGAATGAGAGAAAAAGGCGCAAGAGGCAAAAACCGCATCAGGGAAGCCCGGATCAAGAAACAGAGGCAGTTTCCGATAAACACGCATCGCTAAGAAAAATTGCTCGAAAAGGAAGGTCCCTAGTTACTCAGTCACCTGCGAGCCCCGAAAATTGCAAGAAATCAGCGATAGAAGCAAACTAGAAACATAAGACTGAAGGTAAAGCAGAAGCAGTCCAAGGGTTAACGAAGTTGAAATGGGATTTTTACCAGGTATACATGGTAATGATACATAGTCATTGGAGGATTCTCAAGTATATCAGCAATTTTACTGAAAAGATAATGCCAGCTCTTGCCGATTCTATTTGCTTAACTCAACCAAAGGCAGAAGACAGTCAGCCGACTCTACTCAGGAAAATACTGAATGCTTGCGACATTAAGGAGTAGACTTAGAAATAGTTAGATAGTAGATTTAATTTTAGAAATAGTTTTGCTTAGAAAGAGGATGGTCATTTAAACCGAATCCTCAATTTCTGTAAATAAGTTATTTAGTTAGTAGTATTTAAACCCTTCTCATGCATTTAGAGAAGGCTCCAGAAATTTATCAAAAACTTGTCCTCAGAACATGCACTTTTGCACCCTCAGAGGAGGTTTTGGTGAATGAATGGAAAAGGGTTTATTTGATATTTGCATTTGATATCTGCTACTGATGTTGCACTTCTGTACTCTCAGTGGATGTTAAATCAGGGAGAGATAAATCAAGTGTCGCTTGAAGCTCATGAGTAGGACTAGTTATAAATGGTACTTTTATCTCTTAGCCATTTCTGCTTATGCGTTAAAGTGATATTCAGTTTTCAGTTGTTTATATATTACAGCATGGATGTCTGAGTGATCATTTGGCACTTTTGTATGGTGATAACTATTTGTTTATGTTTAGTGTATGAATAGCTCATTTATGCGATAAGTTTTCACAACTGTTTCGTCTAACTTCTTATATGAAGAAGTTCATCTTTATCAAATTCTTTTCTTATGATAACTGAATGATCTTTATTACCAGTTATTGTTTGAAGTCTTTTTAGATCGCATAGAAGAAAGATCACACCCCGGGTTACCATAAATTTCGATGTTTTTCTGTTTATTAGAATACAATAGCATAGCATTAGATTAGATAGAAGTATTCCATTTAGAACAGAAACACCCATCTTTCTCACACACACACACTGAATTGGGAAACTGGTCCCATATCCCCACTCAGACCTGCTATACCAAACGGATAAGGAGCTGCCAACCAAGGTCCGGACCGGGTGAGTATCCCCCTTGTTGTCGACCCAATTTTCGGGGCCCTCAACATATTTGGCGCTAAAAGGAGGGCTTGAACTATGAATGGCAAGTAAATCCAAATCAAAGTACCATTTTGAGAGTAAATTGCCCTCACCATCTCCTCCAACTTCTCCATTACACTTAAATCCAGAGTTAGAAGTCGTTAGAGCATCATCCGCTGCTACAAATCCTGACATTTCAGAACAATCTGTTATTGAACCTCCTGAAGTCGAATCTCTGATTCATAAACTTCAGCGATTTTCCATTTCCCCTCAAAAGATCTGATAAATCTCAGGGCAGCGTGACTTCGCAGTATAACCCTGCTCATCCCCTGACCAGATTAAAGAGTGAAAAGTTCGGTGTTCGGCCAACCGAACCACCTCTTCCCAAAAGGAAAAGAGCAAGGAATTCACCTAAAGGGTCCGACAGCGAGACTCTTTCATCAACGTCATCCATCTCAACCTCTCCACCGCGAAGTCAACCATCTACTCCTCCACCTCAGACCATTATCAATCCACCTAGTGGAATTCCTACAACTCCTCCTCAATCATCTGCGATCATAATCACCTCATCTTCTCAACCACAGGGATCTTTTTCTGTAAATCCCCCTGTTAGCAGTTCAGCGATGGCCCAGTCTCCATGGAACAATCCTGGGGCAGTCTTAATGGCTGCACCCTTGAGTCAAATACTGGCCCATCCTGAGAAATGGCTGCCCAAGTTCAATCCTGAGGCATGCATGATTGTAGAAGAGCACATAAACAACTTTATGCTATCCATCAACCTCAATGGAGTTACTAATGAAGATACTGTTGTTCGACTGTTTCCTTATACCCTACAAGGAACAACCGGATCGTGGTATTTCTCATTACCCTCTGGATCTATTACCAGTTGGGACATCTTCCAAGACCAATTTCTAACCAAGTTTGGTGACGAAAAGTCTACGGCAACGTTAATCAATGACCTATCCAACCTTAGGGCAGAATCTAGAGAACCGATCAAAGATTTAAATCTACATTTCAATAAAATTCTAAACAAAATTCCTACTGCTTCCCAGCCCAGCGAAGAAGTGCGATGTGAATGGTATATCATTGCATTACCATCGAACATAGCAATCTTCGTGGATAGAGCTAATAAAACAACCCTTGCCGAAAACATGAAAAAAGCCATAGCAGTAGAGAAACGTATAATAGCCTTAGAGAAGAAATCTGTGATAGAAGAATGGAAGTCTAAGAAGGTCACCTTCAAAGAAGAGTCCAAGAAGAAACAAGCAAAAGATCCATTCGATTTGGAGGGATTGCAAAAGGTTCTTAAGACCATGTCCAATGAAATGGTCGACATAAAAAAACAAGTAGCAGAAACTTCTTCAAAAAAGCCCTACTAAGCTTTTAAAAGAGGCCCGTCAACGGATTCAAGGCCACCCAATGCTATAACAAGTGCTAAATCCGAGGAAGAGGAAGAGGAAATTGCCACTGAAGGGCAAACCGATGATGAAGAAGTTGTAGAATTACAAGGAATGTGGGATTTCATCCTCCCACAAGAGGAAGATCAAGAAGTATTTCCAATTAACACACGAAGTAGAAATCAGCATGATCCTTCCCAAACTACCCCAAAACCAAAGAGCACAAGCTCTGCAACAAAGGATAAAGTCGCAACAAAGAAAACGACATCTAAAGTGACTCAAACTAGCCCAGTCCAAATAGATTCACCTACTCCATCTAAAATGCTGATCATTTCGGATGAAATGGAGTACAATATTATAGAAGACATGAAAAAGACTAGGGCCAACATTACTTTGTACAAATTGAGCAAGCTAAAGAATCAACAAAAGAATGATGAAAGAATTACATGATGTGCCAGTTGCACCTTTGCCTGCCACTGTAATTTCTCAAGCTTATTAGAACATGGGAAGACCTCCAAGTAATACGACTAACAAGATTGATCCAAATGACATCGCTTTAATTGGAGGTAGATCGAGATCTCATACTCCCCCTTTTCTTCTTACTTATGAAATATTTAACAAAAATGTACATAATTTTTTAGTGGATTCAGATGCTTCATCAAATATGTTACCGAAGTCCATATGCACCAAATTAAACGTTCAACCACAGAAATCCACTGTTCGCATAGTTCAGCTAGATCGGTCTCAAGTCAAAGTCATCAGCGAACTAAATCAAGTAACCATAAGGTTGTCATCCAACCCGAAGGTATGTCAAGTGATTGATATTTTAGTGGCTGATATCCCTGAATTTTATGGCTTAATTCTTAGCAAGGATTGGTCAAAAAAACTGCATGGATACTTCTCAACTGACTGGTCGCATATGTGGCTGCCTTACAATGGTAAGCCAAATCAAATAAAAGTTGAACAAGAATTACATCAGAAGTACATAGTAACGGAGTTAGAAGGGGAAAATGAACCAGTAGCATATAACAATAGCATAATTGGCAATTATTCAGTAGATTCTTTTCTTGACAATTTTAATGCTCATACGTCCCCATATTTAGAACATTCCGTCTTATCCCAAGTCGAAAATTTTCTCAAACGGATAGTTAAAATGTATCAATTTTTTAGATAAACCTGTAAATAAATCTTTGTTTTGGAAATTATTTTTTGATGGTTCCAAATCTAACGAAGGAGCAGGAGCAGGATGCATGCTAATTAATCCAGAAGGAGACAAAATCATGCTAACATGCAGGCTCGAATTTGATTGTACCAACAATACAACAGAATATGAAGCTTTAGTTCAAGGGTTGTACAAAGCAATCGGGCTAAACATTAAGTATCTCCAAGTCTTTGGAGACTCTGAAATTGTAGTCAGACAGGCATGGAATACTATACATTGCCTGTCAGGTCATTTAAAACACTATCAATCTTTAGTTCAAGATCTGACTGAGCATTTTACAGCATTCAATATTTCATCAATTCCTAGACTCCAGAATGCAAGCATTGACCTTTTAGCTAACGTAGCTTCTAAGCTCATTCCTTCAGAAGATTTTAGTCCAGATAGATTCTCAATAGAATTAATCTTTAGACCTTCTATTCCTGACAACATCACAAATTGGAGAATATTCAACGACAATCTTGATATTGTAAATTTCCTTACTTCTGAAGGATCCTACTCCAACCAAATAATTGACGAAGATAAACATGATTGAAAATTACAACAAGATAGTACTCACAATGCTATACCTAAATCAGTGGTCAAGTTAGAAGACCTGTACGATTTGAAAGATCGGTTTAAAAGGTCTACCAATTCGAAGCTCCAAAGTTCAACCTTGAATTACGAATTGGTAAACCTAGGAATCGATGCCAAACTCCAAAACATAAATCTAGGCCTTGGCCTAGCCTCCGAAGAAAAGCTAGCATATATTCATCTTTTGAGACAATAAAAAAACGTTTTTTCTTGGAATTATGATGAACTTAAAAGATACGATACTTCTATGATCCAACATACTATTCCGATGATCGATAACGAAAAACCTGTCCAACCAAAATTGAGAAAGATTCATCCCAACTTAGAAAATCAGATAAAAACCGAACTCAATACGCTGTTGAAAGCTAAGATAATCTTTCCCGTCAGACATTCTAAATGGGTCTGCAATATGGTACCTGTTAGAAAGAAAAATGGAGATATTAGGATTTGTATTGACTTTCGCAATCTCAACAAAGCCTGTCAAAAGGACAATTTTCCCTTACCACCTATGGAGCAGATATTGCAGGCAGTGGAAGGCTCAGAATTAATGTCTTTCTTGGATGGATTTTCAGGATACAATCAAGTTCTAGTAAATCCTGATGATCAATTGAAGACCACATTCAGAACTAAATGGGGCACATATACATATCGAAAGATGCCATTTGGTTTGATTAATGCTGGTGCCACATTCCAGAGATCCATGGACATCGCATTTAAAGGTTTAGTCACTAAATCTGTAGTAATTTATTTGGATGACATAACCGTGTACTCCAACAAACGAGGCGACCATCTCAAAGACTTGAAGAAAATCTTCCAACGATGTTTAAGGTACAGAATTTCACTTAACCCAAAGAAATCTTTTTTCGCATTAAGTGAAGGGAAACTTCTAGGATTCATAGTGTCAAAATCTGGTATTCACATCGACTCTGACAGAATCAAAGAAATTTCTGAAATATCCCTACCTCATAACAAAAAAGCCATGCAATCTTTCCTTGGTCAAATCAATTTTCTAAAGAGATTTGTTCCAGATTTTTCACGAATCGTATCTCCTTTACAAACTATGATAAAAAAGAACTCTAATTTTAAATGGGGCCAAGATGAATATGAAGCGTTTAACATGATCAAACAGGGTATTATTAATGCTCCATCTTTAACAACTCTGAATTTTTCAGAGCCTTTTATTTTATACACATTTGCCTTAGATAAGTCATATGCTGCGATACTTACTCAAACGAATCAAGAAAAGGCGGAAGCACCAATTTCTTTTTTTAGTTCAAATTTGCAAGGTGCTGAATTAAATTACTCAGACGTGGAGAAACAAGCTTATGTTGTTTTCAAAGTGATCAAATACTTCAGACCTTTTCTTTTCAAAACCCACACCAAAATTATAGTACCGTTTCCAGCGGTAAGGAATCTTCTAGTACAAAAGGATGTGGGTGAGAAGAGGGCCAATTGGGTAATTTCCTTACAAGAATATGACATAGAAATTAAACCAGCAAACATTGTGTTGGATACCTATACCAATAGGTTTCATATTTCATGATTGGAAAATTCAAATGCCAAATATGCTCTGCTTTGCTGATACAAAGATCCCATATTTCCAAGGCAAGGCAAGGTGTGTACATGCCTTCATGTTTACTAAATTTTGATGGATGGTACAACAGTCTAATCTGGATCATGCCATGTTTCAATTTTCTGTTGTAGAATAGAGAAAGAAGTCTGTCCAAACTGTTTA
>APFE030966407.1:118441-139827 GCA_000404065.3 Pinus taeda
GAATGACTGTGTCATAAATTGGCTATCAAACCAAGACATTGTTCTTTAAGAATAAAAAGAAAATCAAAGCAATAAGTCTGGATGTGGATTCTTCTTTGAGAGTTGTAGGTTTCTTTAAGTAGGATACAAGATCATTGCTGGGTAAAAGGTAACCCTGTCGAGGCTATGAATGCCTGCTGGCAGCAGAGGCTCTACCTACGACAAATGAGCATATTTTAAAACTGGTTTACAGAGAAGACTTTGTTTTATCTTTACAGACCAAGTAATGTCTGATGTAAACACAAGGACTAACTTGAGGTAGCAAATAATCAAAATTGAAAATAGGTGAAACAAAATGTCATTGACAGGTTAGAGCATAATGTACTTTATCTTTCCATAATAACGTTTAATTTTTTGAAAAATTTTCTGTTTTGGAAGCTGAAAAGATCCCATAGAAACACATAGATAACTGGTTCTTCCAAGTGAATCGCCAATTGTTGTGGCCACCAACAGCCCCCCTCCTTATGAAGTATTATTTCTAATACTAAATAAGTGGGGACCCTTAGTAAAAATCAAAAAATTAGTTAGTGTTACATTTTCTTTTTTAGATGAAGCTTACAACATCATGGACTTAGGAAAATACCTTGAAAAATCTAAAAAACCCAAGTTTCATAATGAAGAAAATTAAATTCACTACTTAAAGGATATCGCATCACGCAAAGAATGATAGAATACACCTTCTAATGAGTCAAAATGACAAAAAACGAGATTGCGACGTGAAACCTCATCGCATCGCATACACTAAAGAAACACTCACATTTAAAAAACTCTAAAAATCACCGATATGCGATATCGCATATCGCGCATCGCAAAAATCACATGAATTACACAAGGATTATAACGATCTGCGATATTGCGATATTGCGATACTACGGCACTGCGACCTTGTGATAAAAAACAACACGATGATATTGTGATATTGTGATATCGATACTGCGATCTGCGACATCGCAAAGCAAAATCGCGAGACCTCTCCGTCGCAGTTGGTTCTGGCTCACTATTTGAGAAAACCTTTTAGCCAAAAGTTGGTCATGTATTTTAATGCGAATTAATGAGTTATTGCCAATTGTTAATGAAGTAGGGTGTTGTGTTTTTCGAAGAAATAGCTCACGTAGGGTGGCATGTTTTGCATATCTTTGGCATTTAAAAGTTTTCCTGTCATTAGTCTTTTATCATTACTTCCACCTCAATGTAAACTGTAGGAAAGAAGGGCGAAGCATTATACAGGGTACTATGTAGAAAACTATGAGGAGGAAAGACAACGCTCCAATGTACATTTCGGAAGGCACACCTAATCCATTCAAGGAAGAAAAAGAGCCGCGGAACTCTTCTGAGGCATCTATCACAGATTTCTCATACAGCCATGGTTGAATGGGTACTGAACGATGCTGATACCAGAAACAGATAGTTTAATTCTCAGGGTCAAGAGCTCACGGAATCGCTATTTTTACAAATTTTGAGCTTTATACCGAATGAGAGAAAAAGGCGCAAGAGGCAAAAACCACATCAGGGAAGCCCGGATCAAGAAACAGAGGTAGTTTCCGATAATCACGCATCGCTAAGAAAAATTGCTCAAAAAGGAAGGTCCCTAGTTACTCAGTCACCTGCGAGCCCCGAAAATTGCAAGAAATCAGCGATAGAAACAAACTGGAAACAGAAGACTGAAGGAAAAGCAGAAGCAGTTCAAGGGTTAACGAAGTTGAAATGGGATTTTCACCAGGTATACATGGTAATGATACATAGTCATTGGAGGATTCTCAAGTATATCAGCGATTTTACTTAAAAGATAATGCCAGCTCTTGCCGATTCTGTTTGCTTAACTCAACCAAAGATGGAAGACAGTCAGCCGACTCTACTCAGGAAAATACTGAATGCTTGCGACATTAAGGAGTAGATTTAGAAATAGTTAGATAGTAGATTTAAATTTAGAAATAGTTTTGCTTAGAAAGAGGACGATCATTTAAACCGAATCCTCAATTTCGTAAATATGTTATTTGTTAGTAGTTATTTAACCCTTCTCATGCATTTAGAGAAGGGGTCTAGAATTTATCAAAACTTGTTCCTCAGACATCTTTTGCACCTTAGAGGAGGTTTTGGTGAATGAATGAACCATGGTTATTTTTGATATTTGCATTTGATATCTGCTACTGAGTTGCACTTCTGTATCTTAGTGGATGTTAAATCAAGGAGAGATAAATCAATTGGTTCGCTTGAAGCTCATGAGTAGGACTATTATAAATGGTACTTTATCTCTTAACCTTTCTGCTTTTGCGTTAAGTGATATTCAGTTTTCAGTTGTTTATATATTACAGCATGGATGCCTGAGTATCATTTAGCACTTTGTATGTGGATAACTATTTGTTTATGTTTAGTGTATGAATAGCTCATTTATGCGATAAGTTTTCACAACTGTTTCGTCTAACTTCTTATATGAAGTAGTTCATCTTTATCAAATTCTTTTCTTATGATAGCTGAATGATCTTTATTACTAGTTATTGTTTGAAATCTTTTTAGATCGCATAAAAGAAATATCACACCCCGGGTTAGCATAAATTTCGATGTTTTTCTGTTTATTAGAATACAATATCATAGCATTAGATTAGATAAAAGTATTCCATTTAGAATAGAAACACCCATCTTTCTCACACACACACACACTGAATTGGGAAATTGGTCCCATATCCCCAGTCAGACCCGCTATACCAAACGGATAAGGAGTTGCCAACCAAGGTTCGGACCGGGCGGGTATCCCCCTTGTTGTCGACCCAATTTTCGGGGCCCTCAACATGCTGCTGGATATTTCTGGAATTGTGTTGGGAAGCCCATATCTGTATGACCGAAAATCCGTTTTCATAGATTTGTGAACACATATCATTTGTTCAATGATGGAGTGGAGTATATTGCGAGACGCCATCGTAGAAAGCTTAATCTGTCTTTAGCAAGTGCAGGGAAAATGAAGCGACTGGTAAATTCCAGCAAGAATCCCATGCTCCTTATGATCAAGCAAAAGAATGACATGGAGCATGAATCCTTTACAGGCTATGACGTGAAGCTTAGAGACGAATTGATTGATGTGGTCAATCAATATGGAGACGTGTTTCAATAACCATAGGGATTGCCACTGAAAAGGGGAATTCAACATGAAATTCAGCTACAACAAGACTGTCCACTCCAAAATATCAGTATGTATCGAATGTCAATTCTGGAAAGTTTAGAAATCAAGAAACACATCCAAGAATTATTAGATAAAGGTGTATTTCATCCCTCTACTTTGCCATGTGGTTCACCAATTGTTTTGGTATCCAAGAAAGATGAAACCTAGCACATGTGTGTAGATTATCGAGCTTTGAATAAAATTACCATAAAGAACCAATACCCATTGCCCATAATAGATGATTTGCTAGATCAGTTGAAGAATGAATATTTCACTAAATTAGACTTGAGAAGTGGATATCATCAAGTTAGAATAGCTAAGGAGGACATTTGGAAGATTTCTTTTAAAACCAAACAGGGATTGTTTGAGTGGCTAGTTATTCCTTTCGGTCTTTGCAACACTCCAACTACATTCATGAGAGTTTTGGATGATGTTTTAATATCATTTCTTGATGAGTTTGTAATTGTGTATTTAGATGAATATTTGATATTCAACAAATCACGAGAAGAGCATGTCAAGCATGTGAAGAAAGTGTTAGATGTCTTGAAACAAGAACAGTTATTTATGAAGATGTCTAAATGTGAATTCGGGAAACATTCCTTAGTGTATTTCGGCCACATAGTTAGAGGAGGTGAGTTGAAGATTGACCCCTATAAAGTTCCGGTTAGTGTGAATTGGCCAATACCAAAATCAATCATAGAAGTAAGGAGTTTTCTGGGAGAAACAAAGTATTGGAGGAGGTTCATTGCCAATTTCTCTTCCATAGTAGCTCCACTATATGCTTTGACCAACGTGAATGTTTTCTTCCAGTGGGGAGGAAAACAACAAAAAACATTTGATCCTTTAAAACAAACTATCAGTTCGACTCCAATTTTAGCATTGCCAGAATTGAAACAACCATTTGAAATACAAACAGATGCAAGTGACTGTGCCATGGGTGTAGTTATTTTACAACATGCTAAGTCCATTTCATTTCATTCTAAGATTTTTAATGGTGTTGTTATTAACTATCCTACATATGATAAAGAGCTTTATGCATTGGTGCAAAGTGTGAAGAAGTGGAAGAATTACTTAATGGGAAAAGAAACCATTATTCAAACCAATCATCAAGCTTTGCAATATCTGTAATCTCAAAAAAAATTGCAGCAATCAAGGCACTTTCGTTGGATGGGATTCTTACAACAATTCCATTTGGTAATCAGGTACAAGAAAGGTATTTATAATAGAGTTGCTAATATGTTTTCTAGACCAGTTATTAATGTAGCCATTTTACTCAAGAATCATTTTGTTTTGCTTGAAAGTTATGTTGAACAATACACACATGATGCTGAATTCCAAGAGGTATATTCAAAATTGAGTCATGGCCACCAAGTTGAGGAATTAGACTACCATGTACTTGATAATCTGTTGTATCATTTGGGAAAACTTTGTGTTCCACAGGCAGAAAGAGTAAATGTCACAAGGGAAGCGCACACTTTTCTTATTGATGGACATTTTGGTGTACTAAGTAAAACAGTGGCAAATCTTCAAACGTATTTTTACTGGCCTCATATTCTTGAAAGTGTGTCACGTTTTAACAGAGGTTGTTCATTGTGTGCAGTCAGTAAGCCTAGTAATAGGAAACTAGGATTGTACACACCACTTCCAGTGCCTTCACATCCTTGGGAGAGTGTTTCTATGGATTTTGTAGGAGGTATTCCTTAGAAAAAGGTCATGATTATTTGTACGTAGTTGTGGATAGGTTCAACAAGATGTGCATATTAATGGATTGTAAAAAACAAATTACAACTAAACAAGCAACTCAACTTTTCTTTCAAAGTGTATGGGTTCATTTTGGATTACCTACTTCTATTGTAAGTGATCGTGATTCCCAATTTGTTGGGAAATTTTGCCCAAATTTATGGAACTTGATAGACACCAAATTAAAGAAAAGTACAACCTTCCATCCACAAATAGATGGTCAAACTTAAGTGGTTAACAAGACAATTATTCATTTGCTAAGAGGATATTGCAGCAAACATCGTAAGTTGTGGTATGAATAGTTGCATTATATTCAACATGCTTACGAACGAGAAAAACATTCTTCTACTCTAGCTTCGCCTTTTGAGGCATGTCTTGGTTATTTGCCTAAATCGCCTTTGGATTTCATCTTTGAGAAAGATGTAGCTATAGATGGACATAGCGACATAGAAAAAGCAAATACATTCATTGTTCAAATTTAGTTGATTCACCAAACAGTTCATGAACAACTATAAAAGAATCAAGGAAAGTATAAGGCAAGGCATGATAAGCATCATGTGGATCATCAATTTCAAGTAGGTGATGAAGTTTGGCTTTAAATTAGCAAGGAAAGGCTTCAAGGTGAAGGTAAAAAGCTGAAACCAATCCGTTATGGTCCATTTAAAATTCTAGAAAAGATTGTTAATAATTCTTTCAAGCTTGATTTGCCTTCATATATGCAAATTTATCCTATTGTTAATGTTGAAAATTTGAGATTGTATGAGCCTCCTTTGATTGAAGATCAATGAGAAAGTGTAAAGATTCCATCAATCGAATATTTTTCTATAGAATTTCTTGATGAGCTTCAACAAGACACCATATTTGATAGAAGAATGAGGTCATCAAAGAGGGGAAATGTTGATTATCTTCGAGTGGGTCTCAAAGGTAAAATTCCATCAAAGGAAAAATGTATTGAAGAGGAGAAGCTGAGGGAACAATACCCTCATCTGTTCAATAACTAAATATAATATTTTGGGGTCCAAAACCTTCCAGTGGGGAGAAGTGATCAGGTGCTCAAGTTTATGCTAAAAAATCAAAGTGTCAAAATTTTGTTAAACTCACTTTCAAATCAAATAGCTCATCATTCTCATTCCAACAATGCAAAGGACTTTCAAATCCAAGCTCGTATGTAGAAGTTAGAGGAAGTAAAAGTTCAAGTTTGACTTGTCCAGGTGGCAGGAGGAGATGACGTGGAAAATGTCTCAGGGAATGGGGAAACGCCAAGTGGTAGGTTTCCATTGGGTCCTGCATATCGCATATCGTAGCAAAAGGAAGAAGTGGCTTAAGGAATCGGCCCCCAACATTGCCAATTTACGATTGCGATATCGCATATCACATATCAGAGGTGCATAAGTGATTATGAATCGGCCCTTGGAAAAGCTTAGTTGTGATGTGATATATTGCATATCACAATTACAAAGCACCATCGAATGTAACTGTTGATTGCAATTTGCGATTGGGTGACGGATGCGATATTGTTATATGTTGAGTTTTATAATCTTGACGGGTTCATCTTATCACAGAACGCATGTATGCCGATGGTTCCGCCAATTTCGATTGTGATGGAGCCCACCGAATCTAAACATCGTGTGACCACTCGGCCTTAACAGCGAGATAGGTAGGGAAGTTGGTGACACTGCCAATTTCAGCGAAACTTTTAGAATTATCTCCAGATAATGAATTTAACTAGAAATTAGCCAGGTTTGGAGGAGCAAATTGTGGGAGAACTGGGAGAGGTCATAACTTCTTCAGTTCTTATCCAAATTAGAGGAAAAAAGAGTCAATTCCAGCATTTTTGTTTATTATAAACTCATTGAGACAAGTTTCAGAGGCACTAGAGCATTGTAAACACACTTTTGTTGTATTTTGAGCACAATAGAGAGACCTAAGCATTGGAAGCTGGACCAATGAGACATAGCCCAGGAGGGGTGAACTCCTCATCAAATATATGTGTTGTGTGTTGTATTTTGATGTTCTTTGTTGTTATTTTGCTTCTTTTCAGCATATGTTTTATGTTAAATTGTTTATAACATTTACATAAGAAACTCTCTTGGGAATCAATTAATTAAGCAAAAACAGTTAATCCTTAAGAACTTGATAAGCAAATGATAAACATCTTGGGTTTTATTCTGAATGGGGAATTATCACAACATTACTAATTTGTTCTATTTCAGATAGGTACGCACTTGATGAAATCCATACCTCAAATCAATCTTGGAGAAGACTAATTCTCCTCTTAATTGATTGAATAAATCATCAATCCACGATAATAGATACTGGTTCTTAATGGTTACTTTGTTTAACTAATTGTAATCAATACAAAGTCGAAGCATCCCATCCTTCTTCTTCACAAATAATATTGTAGCTCCCCACAGTCGCACAATTGGCCATATGTAATCTTTATCAATCATCTCTTCGAGTTGCAATTTTAACTTAACTAGTTCCAACGTGCTCATATGGTATGGTTCTTTAGACGGTAGTGCTACTCTAGGAACCAATTCAATAGAGAAATCAACTTCCATATGAGGAGGTAATCCAAGTATGTATGCATGAGACACATCCTCATATTGCTATAGCATTGGATATTTTTCAATATTTCGATTTCTTCTTACCCAATGCTATCACTATCATCCCTATCACTGGATATTTGTGTCACAAAAAATTTACAACCCTTTCAGAGATTGCATTTAGCCTACATTGTTGTGATTAGTCTGACTGAAATTGGTTTTCACTTTCCTTATAATATTTTCCTTTTCCCAACATCATCTAAGCATTCAATTGCTTTTTCAAAACAATCAACTTTGGTCCTGTGCATGTACAACTAGTACATGCCCAACAATATGTTATACTCACCTAATGCAAACACATTTAAATGTGTTGTTGTGGGCATGCCACTAAGTTAAAATGCACACAATTTCACCTAGTGACAAACTTTTCTCTTTGTTCCCATTGCCAATCGAAATGACCATAGTTTTGTGTGAAATTCCTTAGTCAATTTGCTTCTTTCCATAAGATGCAGGCTGAAATATATGTAATTAGAACCAGGGTAAATTAAAATGGAAATAGATTGATCACACAACTTACCTTCCATCTCAATGATGGATGCCTGGTGGTCTTCCTAGCGATTGTCCATGTCTGTGTAAATTCTGGGCTATTTTTGATCTACGTCCCCCTTTGTACGAGCTTCCTAAGAACGATAAATCTTAGGACCCATGCTCCTTTAAGGTGGGGAATACCTTTTTACAGTGGTTTTCGCCACATGTCTAACATTTCAATTTCTATTTTGTCTTATTTGTGTGTTATTATGTTGTCGGCTAGTGCACATTGCCTTTGGAAACTAGACCGATTTTCAATTGAAATTGATTGACTTTGGCTAGGTGCATGCTTTCCTTTCTCTCCATAGTTTTATTAGGCCATTTCTTTTTATTTCCAATTTTTCTCTTTTCTCTCAAGTGACCTTTGATCTCTAACCTATGCTTTTCCTGCTCGTAGTAATGTTTCAATTGCTTAATGACATCATTCAAGGTTTAAGGTTCTAGGAGTTCAATTTAGTCTCTGAATATCATAGTCAACCCACTGATGAAACTTTGAATCTTGGTCTTCTCATCTCTAAGATATGGCACATATCTTAATAGTTCTAGAAACTTGGTGACATACTCATCATCTATCATTTTTCCCATCTTAAGCTCATAGAATTCTTTTGCTCTACTGTCATAGTATCACTCTGATAAACATTGATATTTTAAGAGATTTTCAAAATCATAGCAGGCCAACTTATCTTTAGTGGTACCTTCGAAATTATTCAGATCTTCCCACCATATGTCTTCTTTTCCTTTCAAGATATAGGTGGAAATATTGGCTTTCATGCTTTTACTATAATCATGGATTCTGAAAAAATTCTTCATACCCAATAGTCAAGATTCCATGTCTTCAGCCTTTCCCATGTCTCTATCAAATGTGGGAGGTTGGATTTATTAAATTGCTCAAGCATATAATCCTTTTCTCTCCTTCTTTGATGATGATGATGCTGCCTCCTAGTAGTGGAGTTGGAATATCTACTGGAGTGGTGCACAGAAGTGCTAGGTCTTCCTCCTGGGGTACTTAGTGGTACACTTGCCTTCACTGTGTCTTCACTATCTTGCCTATGCCTCTTCCTAGACCTCCTACCATCTGCTCCATTTATTTTCTCTTTTGATTCTTGAAGTCTTCTCTTTCCTCTATGACTAGTTTCCAACTCATGGTGCTTCTGTCTATGTAAGTCTGAGAGGCTTTGCATGATAATTGCATTGATTTTAGCTTGCTTCTCTTGAGGTCTTATAGATATTTCATTGTTTTCCTTAAAAATTATGACCTCAACCCTTAAGCTCCTCATGATATCCATCTAATCAGGATAGTTTGTCCCTCCCCTTTGGCCAACTAATCTTTCTTCTTCATTTGTCCTTACTTCTTCATGGCTATGAGATGTGTAGTCATAACCATATTCGACCATCTTGCTGATAATTTCTTGGTCACCAAGATTTATGGCGTACCACCCTCTACTACTATGGGTGATCCTCATATGATGTTATCTTACCTTATGTTCTTTCATTCACACATAATCATTAGACACATAACAATATAAGTGAAAAACAAGAAATCATGTACATGATCCTACTTTCGCAGAACTATTATGGAAAACCTTGGCTAAAACAAAAATCCATATAAGTATACCAATGTCAGTTAATCAATAGATTATTGATACACATGCTTGCATAGTCCACAAAATATGCATCTGTCAACAAAACCATTAGCTTATCAATCATAATGAAACATGTCAATTGTTAGTCCATGCTACTTAGGCAGAGCATAGAGTATCTATGGTAGTCAAATAGTCATAGACAAAGTTTTAACACCTAAACATTTGTTTAGTTAATTTCTAAACATCACTATAAGGACTTCTTGCGGGAATTCTATTGTTACTTACCCATGATAGAGCCCATGATACCACACTGTAACAAACCCCTCCTAATCATCACCATAACATCAATTAAGAGGGTATAGTTACTATATTTACCGAAGATCCAAGGTGCCATTATGGACATGGGGTCTAAAAATTTCAATAGCTTCAACTCACTTGCAACCTGATTTTGACATCACCATTGCGTTCGTCTCCTTAACGCAAATATGGTGATATAAAACTTTACCTCAATCAACCTTTTGGACCAAGAGGTGTGACCATTGCAATTTTGGTGAATTAGGTAGTGCCACATCATCGTCTCAACCACGTGGCTATATCCTCTGTCTAGCCTCCCAGCGCCACATGGAAAAGGTTAATGATTGTCAACTTTTTCATGGATTTGGGTTCCATGACCCTGCACTTTCCATTAAAATGCAAAATTTACCTATATTCACAAATGAATACATATACATATGTTACCGACCCCTTGACGACTGTTATTTTTCACCAAACTTCTTGTCTCTCGAATCTGTTACTCGTCCATCGAAATTTTGCGCTTGATGTTTTAATCTGGGATTGCCCCTCTGACTGACTCAACTATGGGTCCGTACATCCAAACCAATGATTACAATTTCAAATGTGCGTGTATGCTTCTATATCCCAAGCTCACATCACCTTGCTTATTTTAAGTGGCTGCTCCTCTCTATACCTCTAGGGAAAACCCTCTGGGCTTATGTGTCATGGAGGACCCTCCCCCCCCAGTACTATTAATGCTTCCAATTGGTCCTCACCGACGTCGAGTTAACGACTTGGCCAACTCAACCCCGTCCTTGTTAGCCTAGCCACGAAGGTTCTGTAAATGCTTAAGCTCACACCAAAACTCAATATCATTATTAAGTTAGGTGAAGCACGCATTGGTGCTATCCCTTCTGAGCTTGCGATCAAATCATCTTATGATGGTTTTTAATGGAAAAAACACAAAACATGAAACAAGGAATTACCCATTTATCCCTTCAAGACTTGCAGTCTCCTTGATTCCTCAATAGCTTATGGGAGCAAGTCAATCATTGTCCAGATATCCCAAGGCCCCTTTTAACATAGTTATCGATCAAATAAGAAAATTAGCTAGTACCCATTTTTTTGAGGTAGCAACAAATCAGTTGATTTTGAAAAATGTTGATTCATAATACACCTTTTTTTGGAGCATATTTTTGGAACTTTTAATTCTTTTATGTATTAAGTATGAACATTGTTTTTTAAAAGTTAGCGATTTTCATGTTGATTTTGAAAAGTGTTGATGCAACATCAACACATTTTTTAGAGGGTTTATTTTTGACACTTTAAATTCTTTTATGTATCACGTGAACATTTTTTTTTGTTAATGATTTTCATCTTGATTTTGAAAAGTGCTGATGAGCATCAACCTTTTTTGTTTAGAGGGCTTATTTTTTACACTTTAAGTTTTCTGATGTATTAAGTGTGGATAATTTTTTTTAAATGTTGACGATTTTCATGTTGGTAATAAAACATAAAAAAATAAAAAATAAAAAAACATGAGAAAAAAAAATCAAATATAAAAAAGAAAAAATAAACCTTAAAAATGTAAAAATAAAACCAAAATTAACTTGTTAAAAAAAAAAGTCAACGGGAAAAAAATAAAACATAAAAAAAATCTAAATCCTTTTTTTTTTTTAAGTTTAAAATAAAAAAACACATTAAAAAAATAAATTAAAAATAATTACAAAAAAAGGTTAAGAAAAATAAACTAAAATTTAAAAATATGAAAAAATAAATTAAAATTTTTAAAAATATTTAAATTAAATAATTAAAAAAAAACTTTAGGATTTTTTAATTAAAATTATAAAAATCTATTAAAAAATTATTAAAAATTAAAAAAAAAAAAAAAAAAAAAAAAAAAAAAAAAAACTTTGCCACCCTTCCCTCTACCCCATCCCACCATCGCCCTCCCCAACACACCTCCATTCCCCTCCCCAACACACCCCCCTCCCTCGCTCCTTGCCCACTCCCACCTTCCCCCACTACCGTCCCTACCCCGCCCGCCTGATTTTCGGAATCAGCCTGTGGCCCTTTGGCCACTAGTTGGGGGGGTTGGGCTTAGCCACCCCTTACTCGCCCGAGTCCTCGGTCGAGTGAGTAGGGGGTGGCTGTGCAGATTGGGGTGGGTAGGGAGTGAGGGAGGGGGGGTGGCATGGATCAGAGAGGGACAAGGGAAGCAAAGTGAGGGCGAGTGGGGTTGCGTAGGGTGGAAGGGTGATGGGGAAAGTGGAAGGGCTGCGGTAGGGTCAGGCGTAGGAGCTGTGGCGGGTGGCAGGATTTTTTTTTTTTGGTAACTTTTTAATTTAAATTTTAATAGTTTTGAATTTTTGCAATTTTTAAATTTTTTTTTTAACCTTTTTATCTCATTTTTTTTTTTTTTTTGTAATTATTATTATATTATTTTTAACGAGGTTTTTATTTTTTATTTTTAACTTAAAAAAATAGTATATATATATATATTGTTATTTGTTATTTTTTTTATTTTTTATTTTTAAACTTAAAAATAAATTTGTTTTTGATTTTTTCGTTAATTCTTTAACTTTTTTTTCCTTGAATTATGTTGACTTTTGAAAATATTTCCCCTTTTTTATTTATTTTTATTTTATTTTATTTTTGATTGTGTGTGTGTGTGTGTGTGTGTGTTTTGTTTAAGTTTTTTAAATTTTACAAATTAATTAGATTTTTTTTTACATTTTATAGTTTTTTGTTTTGGTCCTTTCTATATATATTCATATATTGATTTTTTTTGTGATCTTTTTTATGTTTTATTACTATTATTATTTTTTAATTTTTTTGTGTTTTTTTGGTTGTTTTTATTTTTTTCAATATTTGAACTTTTGTTTTCTTATGTATCTTTCATTTTTATTTAGTACTATATTTATTTATTGTAGGGTCTGTGTCGATGCTTGTATAGAAACCCGATCTCATTATGTGCAATTTAATAGTTGATTTTAAATTTTTCGTTATAATGAATCGAGTTTGTCCCCACAGTGTGTTAATTTCATGGTTGGTCTTTAAGTTTTCATTACAATGGGTTGAGCTCATCTACACTGTATGTCAATTTGATAGTTGATTTTTAATTTTTTTTTTTGCAATGTTTTAAGTTGTCTTAGGCTAAGATTTTAAAATCGCTATACATTTAGCATTTAAAAAAAAATACTCTTGGTATAATAACTCTTTCATTCAAGTGTTCATTTTTTAAGTTTTTTAATCATAATTGTTTTCCATAATGTCATGCTTGAAATGTTTTGAAAACTTAAGATTGTTTTGTAGTCATAATCTTTGGTTTTAATTCCATGGTTGGAAAACTGTCAATATTTTAATGTTTTTCTAAGCCGTGATATTTTATCTTTAATGCTATGGTTGAAAACATTTATAAGTATTTTTCTTAGCACCATGCTTGAAAATTGTTGGAATTTTAAGATTTTTCAAAGAAGTGATATTTTAAATTTAATGTCATGCTTAAAAATTGTTGGAATTTTAAGGCTTTTCAAAGACGTGATATTTTATCTTTAATGTCATGCTTGGAAATCGTTGGAAATTTAAAGTTTTTTCAGAGTAATGGTATTTTATTTTTAATGTCATTATTAAAAAATGCTGAAAATGTACCCTGAAAAAAAGATGTTATTCTGACCTCAACACTTTTCAATTTCAAGGTGTTTTTTGCACCAAACAAAATGGTTTATTTATTTATTTATTTTACTATTATTTTTAAAAATATTGAAAATTTACTCTGAAAAAAATGGTGATGCATAAATCAACACTTATTTTGGGTTGTTTTCATTATTTTATTTATTTATTTATTTATTTATTTATTTATTTATTTTTTTTTTTTTTTTTTTCGGGTTTTTGACTTAGGTACCTATTTTGAGGTAATAGTTCTCGTTTGATCGGTAACTATGTTTCTTGAAGGTCCAACCAACACAATAAGCTTACAATGATTAGAAAAACATATGATGTCCAAAATCCTGCAAGGGAATCAGTAATACTCAAAGAAACAATGAATACTCTCATTTAGTTCAATTACAAGCACATACCACTTAAGAATTATAACCACTATCACTTAACCGTTAGTAACAAAAGCTTGCAATCATCTCATTCGATTGAATAAGAACTTCAGGAAAATTTCCCACAAAATTTCCCAATATATGAATATGCAATATGGTGTACTAATCAAATTGTTCACCATGATTAAGACTGGTCATTTAATTAGGGATTTTCCCATGCCATTTCTAGACATAGACAACACACTCAACCTTGAGACTTTATATGTAACAATTGCATAACAAGGGTGCATCTTTGTATGAAATACATAACTTTAAAGCCAATTCATTTGAGCTCATGAGGTCGTTCCTCACAAAACATTGAATGTAAATTTATTAAACTGAGACCTTAATAAAATGGATGTACAAATCCAACACCAAGGTATGCATCACTAAAGGCTTGAAGAAGGCTCTTATATAAATAATAGGTTAATGAGGATAAAAGAGGAAATACTCCATATTACCACCTTGCAACACAACAAGGAAACAAAAGCTTGAAATCAACGTAATCAACGTATTGCAATAAAGAAGAAGAAAGTCAAGAGATTGAACCTATACAGGCGTAGGTCTTCTACCTGGCATAAACTTATTGGGGTGTGTGTGAATATCATCTCATGATAATAGTGTTGTAACATAACCAATATTCTTACACACTATACTAGCACCCTTTAAAAAATAACACAACATACCAGTCAATTTCGTAAATATAAATCACACAGTCATGGCTCATGTATTACTAAAATCATTCCAAACCAAAAATACAAGGCTCATTCATTAACATGGAAAAAACATGAGAAATACTTATCTTATGAATTTTTGGGCAACTGAGTCTTGGACTATCACTGTCCACCCAACAATACATAGCCGCAACTAGTTCTCACTTGCAACTGTCACCCTCAAGCTAGATTCTAGACACTGAGGGGTCTTCTTCTCAAAGGTTGAAACACAATATTTAGTTGCTTTAGGGACTTCAGAGGTCTATCCACCTCCACCCTCCAACTGAGTTGTAAGAAGAATAATCATAGGAAATCAAGAGACTCTCTATCTCCATCCTTCAAAACACAACATCTTGGTTCCACCTAGATTTGGGGACTCCAGAACCACACAAAATCAAACCTATGGAAAGGAAGCCATCTAGAAATCCTCTAGGATTTTTTCTAGGAATAATTACTCCACCCCATCCCTTTTGGATTTGCCGAGATCCACCGTTTCCACCCTCTGGTTACTGGAGACTCGAAAGGCAATTTTTCCCCACCTAGAAGTGATTTCCTCTTTGACTGCTTTCCAACCGAAAGTTGTTTGCCACCCCCCCCCCCCCCCCCCCCAGTGCTGTTATTATGCTCTCTCTTTTCTCTCCCCTCGCTGAACTATGAGATCTTCCTTTTGAGTGATTTTTCCATTCTTTCTCCCTTATGTGTTTGCCTCCTCATTCCTCTCCCCCACTACCTATGCATCTCATACTCAATAAATGCTTGTCCTATTTTCTTGCCCAATATCCCAAGGCAAGTATGGTTGTACCATAAATTAGAGGAACACCAAGTCATTAAAGCACAACAACCAACCTTCAATGGATGACACATAATTTAGATTTTTCCTACAACAAGTAAGCCTAAGCATCCCAAGGAATTTCCCTCGTCAACCTCTGGAATTCACGTCACATAGTTCAACCCATATCTCTTTTATAAAAGTATTTACATTGAAAACATGAGGTTAAGCAATTGGGTTGTTGCATTTGATTAAGAATCTATTTGTAGTAATTAATTGTACAAGGTTAGAACCTCCAATTTGTATAAGAGTAGTTTTGGCTTCAAGGGTATGTTTTTGTGGCTAAGGAGTATTTCTTAGGCATGTGGTAGACCTTGTTATAGTGGGAGATCTGTGAAACCAATTCTTACAGTGAAGGGAAACGATGAGTATTTCAATGATAGAGATTGAGAAATTCAATGCAAAGAGTTTTTGAGTCGTGGAAGCTCAAAATGGAATATCCATTGGTAGAAAGACATCAGTGGATCACTATGGATCCAAATATTGCGCTGATGGGGATGTTGATAGAAGACTGGACCAAGTTGAATTTAAAGGAAAATATCACAATATGATTTTGTCTCTCAAATTCAATATTACTGAATGTTTTAGGAAAAGCTACAATGAAGGAATTACGTAACACATTAGTGACTTTGTATCATTCTAAGTCGCTAGTGAAAAAATTGTTGTTATAATTGTTTTTGTATAACATAAGCATGAAGGATGGAGACTCAATGAAAGAGCATTTAAAAGCCTTCAATATTATGGTAAGTAAGTTATTATTTGGTTGTTTTAAGATTTCAAATGAAGATAATCGTATCAATTTGTTGTGTTATTTACTGGACTTGTTGGATAGATTGGTTATTACCATAGGTAGTAATGCAACTACTTTAATTTTCAATGATATAGCCTCATCCTTGTTATCAGATAAAAGGAGATAGAAAAACATGGAAATTCAAAACACATATATGCCTTATTTCTAAGAGGATAGTCCCATAATAGAAATAAAAATAAGTCCTCAAGGGAGAGTTCTAAATCTAGAGGAAGACCTAAATCTCTAAGAAATTTCATAAAGGTATGTTGGAGATGTGGAAAAAGGAGGGAATGTGTACTTGGATTCTTCAAGTACACATGTAGATCATGATGCATGGTTGATCGATTCGAGGGGAATCCTTTCATATGACTCCTCACAAGGAGTGGTTTTGTGAGTATGACATATATAATGGTGGTGATGTTTTCATAGGATATGACTGAAAAATTGAATAATAGGACAAGGAAAACACAAGTTGAATCTCATCGGTGGAAGGATTAGAACACACGTTGGTGTTTTTCACATACTGGGATTAGCTAAAATTTTGATTTCTATAAGAAACATGAGTGATGCAGATGTAAAATAGTGTTTGAAAAGGATACCTCTAGGATGGTTCGAGCAATGGTATTGTTGAGGGAAGTTTGGATTGGAATTCTGTATAAGCTGTTAGGAAAAATTGTTAATGATGGGTGGAAAAATTATGTTTTTCCTAATATTGGAACTAAATAAGAAAAATTCCTACAATATCTAGAGAAAAGACTATGTTTTGGCATTAAAGACTAGGACATATTAGAGAGAAAGGACTTCAATAACTACAAGATAATAGTATGGTAAAAGAAATGTATATTTTATCTTTGGTTTTGTTTCTATGAACATCGTTTATATGGGAAGAAAAATGAGTTAAGATTCTCCTCTAGTTCTACAAAGGAAGAGGGATATTACAGTGGGTGCACAATGATGCGTTTAAACCTGCATTTATTCCATTATTGGGTAAATCAATGTAATATGTATAATTCTTAGATGAATTCTTGAAGAACACATGGATTTAATTCTTCAAGAAGAGATTTGAAGTCGTTGACAAATAAAAGAGTTGAAGCTTCGTGTGGAAAATCAGACAGAGAATAAAATTAAGGCGCTGAGGACAGATAATGGTAGATAATTATGTAGGAATGAGCTTGAATAATTACATAAGAAGTGAAGTATAAAAAGGTAGAAGATTACTCCACACACAACGTAGCATAATGTAGTTGCAAAAAAGATGAATAGGACAATAACGGATAAAGGAAGGAGCATGGTCAGTGGTGTCAGGTTAGGATAAGAATTCTAGGCAGAGGTAGTGGATACTGCATGTTACCTAGTAAATAGATCACCCTCATTGACATTGGATGATAAGACTCCACATGAGGTATGGATTAGTAAGAAAAAAAATCTTAAACATATCATGGTATTTGGACGTGATGCTTATGTATTTGTTTTAAAGGAGAATAGGAGTAAGTTAGATAATAAAGCTAAAATGTGCGTCTTTATTGGATATAAATATGGTCCGAAAGGTTTTAAGCTTTAGAACCTAGAACCTAAGATGACTATGTATAGTTGAGATGTAGTATTTAGAAAAAGCAAATATTTTGTCAAACAAGAAGTCCTACCAAGGGAGAAATAACCAGAGAAGATAGAGTTTGAATTGAAGGGCAATGAATCAAATTGTAGAATAATATGGATAGGAAGAAGAAGAACCACATACTCTGGTTTTGAGGAGATTAGTTTGGAAAATAAGGAAAACATAAAGGTATATCCCACTTTATTTTCATTCAAAATTTGGTTTGTTTATTACTAACGCTGATCATAGAACTATCATGGATCTAGTGGATTTAGAGGATGGAAAAATCTAGAAAAGACCATGGTTGAAGAAATGGTAGGCTTAGAAAAATGTGAGGCTTGGGATATAGCGGATGTTTTCTATTGAAATAAATCCCATTTGTAGCAAATGGATGTTTAAAAAAAATTTGAATGCAAAAGAAAAAGTGGAGAAATAAAAAGCTCAGTTAAAGGAAAAAGGTTATTCCCAATTAGAGGGAATTGACTTTGGTGAGATCTTTTCTCACGTTGCTAAGTTAAATTCTATTAGATTTCTTTTATATATACTATTGTTTCTTTTGATTTTTAAGTAGAACAGAGGGATGTAAATACAACATTCCTACATGGGGATCTAGAAGAAGAAATTCACATGAAGAAACTAGAAGGATTTGTGGTGAAGGGACAGAAAAGGTTGGTATGTAGGCTTAAAAAACCCTACATGGGTTAAATAAATCACAAAGGACGTGTTATAAAAATTTGAAACTTGTATATCGGAAGTTAGCTTCACAAGGAGAAAATCATATCGCTATGTGCACTTAAAATTATTTGGTGATGATCTTATTTGTTTGGTATTGTATGTGGATGGTATGTTGCTGATTGGAAATGATATGGAAATTGTATAGGAAGTGAAAACTTAGTTGTCCTCTAAATTTTACATGAATGATCTTCTTGTTACAAATTTCATTCTGGGTATGGAAATCAAAAGATATTCGAATATAAGAAACTCTAGTTAAATCAGAGGAAATATGTTGAGACAATATTCCAAAGATTTAATATGCAAGAATGTAAACAGGTAAAGGTTCCTATTCCTGTAGGAAGGGAAAATTTTAAGGGATAATGTTCATAG
The DNA here is from genome assembly GCA_000404065.3 of Pinus taeda. Classification (NCBI taxonomy): domain Eukaryota; kingdom Viridiplantae; phylum Streptophyta; class Pinopsida; order Pinales; family Pinaceae; genus Pinus; species Pinus taeda. The sequence goes on from APFE030966407.1 coordinate 137,483, forward strand.
GTGGGATAATTTTCCATGTTTTCTCCAAAACAATATTTGCTAATTTCCATTTTTTTTTCTAAAAATTATTCACCCAAATTTACCTTAAAAAGCACCAAAATTTTATAGAATATATATAAAATCATTATAAATTTGAATAATTTTACAAAAATATCACCAAACATTTTATAATTTGCATATTAAGGACTAGAAAGATTATCCAAGTCTTCTAAACTTTTATATAAATTTCTACGCTTAAAATTTACCCTGCTTGTAGGTGTAAATTTATTTGCAAAGCAATGTCTAAGACATAAGAATAGAAAGAGGAAGAGGAGACATCTTGTGTTCCACATTCCAATGTAGTTGGATTTTTTATGTATGCAATGGTTTGTACTATACCAAACATTGTACATGCAGTGGGAGTACTGAGAAAGTATATGTCAAAACTTAAGAATGAAAATTGGGCAACAGTAAAGAGGGTTTTCATGTAATTGTGTGCCACAACTAGTTATGGATTGGGCTACCAAGGAATAGTAGGATTGGACAAAGTGTTCGGCATACATGGATTCATTGATGTTATAACAACCTTGGTTAAAAATTCATATATAAATATATAACGCCATGAAGATGGGACACATATTCCAATCTAAATGGTGGGAAAAACATCCTAGTGGGTGTTCGTTTCGGTTTATTATGGCTAAGGAAATTGGCAAAGGTGTTACACGAAAAATTGTCACCATGATTTTATGTAATCAATATGAGTCTATCACCACTCATACATACCTCCTTTGCAAGTCTTAAACCTCAGCTCTACATATCAATCTTTGAAAATGAGAGAAAGTCCTTAAAAATCTCTAAAACTCTGGTTTCGCACTTTTTCTTAGCATTTCTTGCGGTACCGCACCTATTGGTCATGTCCCCTGCGCACTTGACCGCTCTGTGTCTACATTTATGGGTACGAACCCCTATAAAAGTTAAAAAGGTGCAAATTTATTCTTAAAAAGTCACTTTGAGTCAATTCTGGAAGCTTCTAGAGGGAATCTTGTGCTGGCAAGTTCGCTCCTTGAGGGTTCATGCATCCCAATCCTTAAGGAGCTAACCCCTTGATGTGAGGAGCTTATCCCCTTGAAGGAGGACTCTATCCTTTTAATGGTGGACCTGTAAACTCCTTCCCTTGCACTATAAAATGAAGCTTTGGGCTGGTTACTTGGGAGGTTGAAAGTTGAATAATTTTGAGGGTATATGTTGCTGGAACATAGTCTTCCTAATTGAACTTTTGAGAGGAAAGATCACATACCTTTTAATCTCATTTGGGAGAGAGTGAGGCTTGTCAAAGTAGAGGAGATTCCTGCCTGGACCCTGGGAAGAGCTTGTACAACATCAAGGCACCAACATTGTAAAGTTCTTCTTTCTCAAAGCTAATACAATCAAGTTTATTTTACTAAATAAGTTGTGTTTAATGGTTTATTTCATAGACTCCTTGATCACTATGATGAACATGATTTATTATATTAGCTATGCAGGTGTTCTCTGATGTGTGCTTGTTTGTGTTTGCAGGTTATTGAAAGGAAACTCTTTGAAGCTATTGGAGCAAGGCTGCCACAAACTAGCATTGGAATTAAGGTAGGGTCTAAAACACCTCTTAGTTTTTATCAATGAATCGTAATATGTTTAGAGAAAAGTAGATTTGCTTGATACTAGGGAGATCGGTCTTGTCCGCAAGAACGATTTATCCAGCCAACAAATTGGCGACTCCGCTGGGGACGGGATTTGATTGTTTAATTTTCCTTTATCTTTGATTCGAGAAACTTGATTTTTTGTTTATGGTTTTTACTTGATGTGTGTGGGATTGGGTAGTTTGTCAATCCTGGATTGATTTTTTATTTTTTAGAAATTTTTACGAGGACCGCACATTCTGTTTAAGTTACAGTGCGGACCTGTCCGCACTGTTACTTTACTGCACAAAGCGGTACCGCACCTGGTTTCACTGGGGGCCTGTGGAACCTGTCAAAATTTTTAAAAATCTTGAAATCTTTTCGTCCAGTTTAGTTTAGGTTCTTTTTGTTACTTTTATCCTCTGCCCATATCTACATATATCCTGTTAAAAGTCTCTCGTAAGTAAGTTCCATTGGTGTTGTGTTTTGAATGAATTTCTAGAAGTTTTTGCATGATTGATTTGGTCTTCACTCAGTCTTTGTAGTGACTTAAAGCTTAGAAGCCTAAGAAACCTTAGATCACCCTGGAATCTTTTGTCTTCTTGATAAGTCTGGCTGGTTTGTGAGATCTTCCTTTAGTGAGAAATAGATTTTGTTTCTCTTTGCAAAACTTTGAACGAACTTGGTCATAAGTTGTGAATTTCATTTTTT
>APFE030966415.1:0-73612 GCA_000404065.3 Pinus taeda
CCCCTCTTACCGCTTACCACTCAAGGGTGCTCCGGGGAAACTAGAAACTGCCTGACCACCCTGTGACATCATACCCACATCACCATGACGTCAGCGCCCACGTTCCCCGCCACCGCTCCACATTGCCTCCATGTCATCCATCAGCGTCCATGCCCCGCCACCGTGTCATCGCCATGTGGTCACCCACGTCAGCCGCCACGTCACCCTGCCGTACCTAGGACCCACCAATGATGTCATGCTGACGTCATCACCGAAAAGCGCTAAAAGCGCCAAAAAGGCCTAATTTCGCGTAAAACCACATGAAAGAGCCATTCTTATGTCATTTTCACCACTCATTTCGGAGCGTTGTGCATGCTTTTACGACGATTTGTCGCCAAAATCACAATTCAACCATTCAAGCTGCCACCACCTGCTGAATTCAAGTTGATTGCTTGCCATTGTACCAATTCAATGCCCTCGGAGCTGCAAAAACTAGGTATTTTCCTGCAGTCGACCTATTTCACCCCTGTTTATGCCATTTTTCTCCTAATTTCCTACAAAAAATCTCTGCAAGCTCCTCACAGTTGAATTATCTACTTAAAACTGCCTAAAATCTTGGTAAAATTCCGGCACCAACGAAACTCGAAAAACCCGTGCCCTCCTGCATAATTCACCATTAAAAAGTGATTATAAAGCCTGAGCCTGTCAACTGAAGTGCATACAGTTGTGCATTAATCCCTTACAAGAATTCCCTCTGCAAAACCCTAGCTACTTAGCTCAAAACATTCTGGTTTGCCCACAGAGTGGCCCACAGTTCATCAACCCTGTGAAAAGTCTTTTTGAACTCTCGAAACTACTCACTCCCAAGCACAAATCCAATGTGCAGTCTTCAGCCTTTTCACTAATCCTAAGCTCAAGTACTAATCTAGGAAGGTTTAAACATGGCCACTCCATCAGCTCTAGATGCTGCTCATATCAATACACCCAGCAAGGAGCTTGAAGCAATGCCTCTAGTGGACAGTGATTTCCTCATTCAAGATTTTGTGGGAGAGAGGAACCACTTGCAGACCTTCTGCCAGGTGAGGAATAGCCACTTGGACAATAGTGACATGTATGGCATCTGGGAGTCAAATATGCCCATCTACTTCTTGCCTTCCGTCAATATCTTTCCTGAAATCATTCACCTCTGTGCTGAGAATTATGACCAAAGCCTCAGAGCTGTTAAGTCTCCATCTGGGAGCATACTCTTTTACATTACTCCTGATTCCATTAATCAGATGCTCAACTTCAAGCAAAACCAACTATTGTACCCTTTTTCCATAAAGCACCTGTTGGATGAAGGCTCCAAGCTCTCTAGCACTGAGATTGTTGTAGTTGCCAAAACTTTCATGAGAGAAGACCGCCAACCTACTGGGCCACCTCCTTTCCTATATTCAAATTTCAATGAGGTAGGCAAGCTGCTTGTGGAAATAATATCCTCTGTGCTGGGTTTCTCCACAAATGAGCATATTGATGAAACTGTGTTGGTCCTGTTATCTGCATATAGCCTTGGGAAGCCCCCTGCTATAAAATACAACTATGCCAAGTTTATTGCAAACAAAATACATGACCAACTACTAAGACTGAATAGAGAATCAATATTTAAGTATTCATCATACATCTATCACCTGTTGATGTACTATCAGACAGAATGCTTCCAATGCCCTATCAAGAAGCTGGATTCACAGGGTGAGAGGAGGTCTGTCCAGTCACATGCCTCTTGAAAATAACTCCTCTTGCCAGATTGTCAAATGACATGCAGAAAATCTTACAGCTGTCCAAGAATTACAAAATAGGTGATTGGTATTTATACCGAAATCACACAGTCATCAGGATCTATGGTTGTGAGCTCTGTCTTTACAGGCTCCCAAGATATGTGCCTATGAGATTGTTTGCCTTGAAATATTATAGGAAACTCATCAATTCTGATCTTACACACTTTCATAGTGCCAAGAAGAAAGCCAATCTGAAATTTAGAGACCATCTAGGCCCCTTCATCATGAACAAGAAAGATGGTTGGCAAGAAGCTCATCAAATACTGGGGCAACAGATTAAACTAAAAAGGAGTTTCTGGTGGGTCCCTTATGACCCTAATGGCTTTATCAGTGCCAGAAGAGTCAAATATAGGCTGTTAGCCTATAAACATTGTCCATACTCACAAATTGAACATTTTTCCAACCAAGATGAATGGGTGCCTGGGACATTAGTGGAGAAATTTACTCAAGAAGAGACAATGGAGCAAACTATGAAAGATTTAGAGAAAACTCTTGACTTGGATTCTTTTCAGCAGGTCACATTCAAGCTACCAATCCAAGTCAGAGAAGGCACATCCACTGTTGTAGCTGCACAGACCACCCAACAGGCATCTACAACAACAACAGCCATAGCAAAAGGAAAATAAGTGATGGATGTACAACAGGAAATAGAGGCAGAACAGCCCAGCACTTCAGAAGATCAAAATCAAGGGCAAGCCCCTTTACAACAAGCTGAAGCATCCCAAATTCTAGTTTGGAAAACTCCTCTCAATGAAGAGAGAGGCAGAAAACGAGATAGAGAGGAGCCCACACCTCCAAGTGGGTCAACACAGCAACTAGAGGCCAAGAGGCAAAGGATTGACCCTGAGGCTAAAGAAAAGCACATCAGTGAAGAAAGGAGGCAGATCCAGAGCAAAGAAGGAGAATCTAGCTAGCAAACTGCTACTAGCTCATTCCAGTAGGAACAAGCCACGTAGCAAAGTACAGAAGTGTCCTCTTCTAGGCAGCAGGGCAAGCAACCAGCTGGTATCAAAGTAGCTTTTATGGAGATTAAGGCACAAAATGAACTCTTGAGAGTTCAACTTTATGATCAATTCCTAAAGGCAACACCCTCCAAGCAACAAAGGTTGATGGCAGCATATGATATCAAGGAGGATAAAATGATTTTGACTCATTTTAAGCCTAAGGTTCCAAATCCCAAATCAGCTGCAGACTACACAAAGACAAATCTAGAGGTCCTCTCCAAGGACATACACCCCATGGATCAAATAGAACTGCACAAACAGACAGGGGAGATGGTGTATGCCACACTTGCAGACAGGGCCATGCTAGCCGATCAGTTAAAAGAGTCACTAAAAAATACAAACACACGGCTAGATTTGGAAAGGATGTCTTCCACTACTAAGGACAACAGAATAAAAACTTTGGAAGACATAATCATTGATCTAAGACATGATCCTAATGATCCAAAGGTTGTTAAGGCCCTTATGAAGAATAAGGAGGATGACATTGTTGCACTCAGAAAGCAGGCAAAGCTGCCTCCGACCATTCACCCTCAAACAGAAGAACTTGCACAGGAAAAGCAAGTTGATGAGACCATGGATCTGCTTCTTAAGTTGAATCAGAGAATACTACAGATGGAAGCAGAATTGGAAAAGGCATTGCAGGACAAGCAAGGGGAGTCAACCTCCCAACCCCCTCAAACTTCCACAACTCTTGGCCCTGCTCCTCCTACACAAGTAGCAGCATCCCTTCCTGCCATTCTAGCACGTACCACAGCCACATCAGCTACAGAAGCAACAACAGCAACAACATCAGCACCAAAATCAAGTATGAGCCTGGAGGACTTAATGAAAGCTGTCAAGGAACTTGAAGTTCAAGTGACAGAAATTAATGAAGCCAAAGAAAGACGGGCCAAGCTAGAGGCCAGCTATGATAAGTCCAAAATGAAAGTGGCAGAGAAGCAAAGGGAGATAAAAGCCTTAGAGACCAAAGTGAAGGCCTTAGAAAAAGAACTGCTTCTGGGAAAAACTCTAGCTGATATCAAGAAGATCATATGGGCCAAAATTGGCCAATCAATCCATGACCAATGGAGGTCAATATAGGAAATATATGAGCAAATTGAATTAACAGGCATAGATCATGTTGAAATACAGAAGGCTACAATAGCACTGGGAATTATGCCTGAGGAGGCTAATAGGATGATACATTTCTTTAATACTCACACTAAGGAAGAATTGGTAGCACTGGATATACACAGTAGAACAAACACTATCCTGACAGCCAAGAAAGTGCTGACCTTAAGAAATTTCACACAGACTCTAGAAAGGAAATGTCAGGATATGAAGGCAAAAATAGATGATTTCAGGGTAAAGATAACAACACTGCAAGATAGAGGATTGCCTAGCCTAGTGACTGGTACTGGACAACTGTTGTCATATGATCAATACATCACAAGGATTAACAATTATGTTGAAAATCAAATTACAACATCCACCAGCTCCACAGAAGAAGCAGGACCTCCCTCTGGGGAGTCTCTATATGATAAGTTAGAGAATTTATTTTTTATTGAGCATGATATTAATCATCTGTTTGAAGTGCCTCCAAATTTCTATAGATATACTAAAGCAGATGAAACACTCATAAAAATAAGGAGACATCTTCTACCTCCAGCTGATTGGTGGCAGGCAATGCTGGAAGTACTGCCCAGGTGATTCAAGTATATTATTCATTTTTGTCAAAATTCAGATCTCAGTCACAGTACAGGTCAGCAGAGAATCAAGCACGCAAGTATCACAGGAAGCATCAAGACAGTGACTCATCAAAGCACTCAGACAACAGGCTCAACAAATGCATATTTAAAGACGCAGCTACAGCCAACTTTGTTGATCCAAAAAGTCAAAGTTTGTCTGACAGAAAGACAGTTGCCATATCAATATTAACTACTATAGTTATTTCTTTCATTTACTTTTGCATGAGAGTTGGTGGTGTAATTTATTACACAATAACTCATTGTCTAGATATTTTGTATCCTATTTTTGTATATATATCCCCTCATAGAACGTATTGAGGGTCGGTTGTAGTGAAATTCTCACAGAAGAGCTGCATTGTATATCTCAGACTTTTGCTAATACAAATTGCTGGTGGAGTTCCTAGTTCCTATAATGTTTGAAGGTGGAAATGAAGGACTGTGTTATGTTGCAGAATTCCTGTGTCATTTAATGGAACAATAAGTTATTCTGAACCATGTTTTTGTCTTTCTGTGTATGCAAAAATTCACATATGTTTCATAATCATAGTAACAGGGAAAAATAATAGCTTAGGATTTGTTTGAATACACCTTATGCTCAATCTCTGTTTCTAATATGTTTTCTTCAGGATTAGCCATGGATATGAATTCTTAATTGCTCATGTTTAAACTAATTCTCTCACTGTGAATATTGTTTAGGAATTCTTAACTGCTCTTAAACAATACTCCCATTTTCTCCCCTGTTAGCATATTGGAAGATTCTTAACTGCCTTTCACTCACTAATCCCATAACTCCATTACCTAATCTCAAAATTTTTTTCCACAGATGCCTATCTGGCTTTGCAACATACTTCAGCAGTACACAGTCATGAACTCCATTACCCAATGGCCCAAACTATTCTGTAACTCATATCTTAGCTCTGTTTGAATTCACCAACCAACCAAGTCTAAAACAAAATCAGTGCACCATAACTAGCCTAAAATCACCCACCAACAAAGCTAAATTATAAAGAGAGAGCCCTCTCTAGTTGCAGGTAGGCTAGGACCTGTAACTAAAAGACTGGTTAGTGGTTACCTTAGTTGTATTCCCTTTAGGAAGCAGGGAACAACCTAAGTGATAACAGTAATGATCGAGCGGTTCTTTCGAGCATGGTTTTATACGTTTTCGGGCTCCAGAGACACAACTTTACAAAAAAGGACACCCCTGGAGTTTCCTTTTCGCTGGCTTTTCAAACTCTCTAAATATGAAAAGACGCCGAGTTCTTCCTTTGTCAGACTTGTTAAAAACTTAATGACATCGGATTCCGTCGAAATGATGCCTCTCAAGCATATGCTATCCCTGTCAAGCTTGTCATCCAAAAATAACCGGGGTACTCGCCAGAAATGGTGGAGGAATAAAGGAACCGTAATCATCATCGTGTCGATAGTATGTCGCTCTTGAACATGGCACTCATCTGCATTCGTGTCTGGGTGGGGATATCTCATTTTGTTTCACACTTGCCTCCGTGGGTTTGGGTTATCCTATTTGGCCATTCATCTGCTCATCGCCTTGTCACCATGACCCCTGATCATTTGATGTCAAATACTGCCAAGTCCACCGTCATGTCACCGATATGTTCAAGAGAAGTTGACCTCTGCAGAATACTCAACCTCCCTCTGATACTTCACACAAAACATTTTATCCTTCTCTCTCTCATGTTGGTGATGTGGGAAACATTATGGCCCACCTTCAATCAAGGTCACTTCCTGTCGACTTTAGCTCATTATCCAAGAAGTTGACTTAGAGGCTCCCTTCAAGTACCTTGGAACCTTCATGCCTCAATGGTAGGTTCTTCGTATTCGACGTGAGGCTTTCATCATTGGCCTCCGATTGGATGATTCTATGGGTGTTCGACACCGGCTCACTGATTTGCACATCGCGAATTGTACCTATAGTAGCTTGAGGACCATTGTCATTATTGGTGGTACCTCTCGCGTATGTTAACAATTTTCATCATTGGCTGGTAATCAGACGATGTTCTCACATGTTCGACTTCAATTCCTATATCCGCATGCCTGAACTTGTACTTTGTTCGGGTCGAGTTGGAGTGCAAGACCCTGGATTTTGTATGTTGAGATCCAGGCTGCATTTTGTGGATTATTATAATAACTAAATGACTCATTCACTGGATGGCTGCGACCATGCTTGAGTCTATTCATTGATCCTCATCGGATGGCTGTGTCCATACCATGTACATCATGTATTTGAGCTATCAGTTGTACTTCATGCAGGTTCTCCGGCAGTCGTGTTTTCAGTCGACCATGTTCTTGTAAAGCACTTCACCCCTCTCTCTCTCGGGCTTCATGCTTTAGGGGGCATCTGTTACATAGTATTTTGTCACCGTCCCTGTTACCCTTTCTCCCGTACAGTGGAGGACCTATTTCGGGACCTGTGAGAAGTGACATAACTTGAAAACACCTGCATTGTATCACTTAAAGTATGTACTCCATTGCCCTGAAGACACCTTGTGCAAAAAACCCAAAAATATAGCCCTTTCTCCATTGGCACTATTCCACAGTGTATCACTCATGCCAATGGGGGAAATCCTCCAAAGAGGGCGCGCCAGCTAGCGCTCTCTCTCAGAGTCGCACTAGCGCCAATGCAGTTGGGTAAAGTTTCTAACAAACAAACTTCCGAAGGTTCCTTCTACCCTATCCATGAACTGATTCCAGTCTGAGTTGGTTCAGTTGGGCTTCGAATCTCCCAAGGAGGGAAGTAGTTCTCCACCTCTCATGGAATCTTCCTAATGATAAGGACATTCCCATGAATCAAGTGGATGGTCTTATCTATTCCTCCTACCTTTATATAAGCTTGTTCTTTCCCCTTTGACAAGCTAGTTAGTAATTCTACTTTTCAAGCTCCCATATCTAAGTCCCAAAATCTGAGAATTGCTAAGATCATGTTGCAAGAGGCCTTGTTCATCCCTATGAGGCTAAATATTTAAGGAGGAGATCCATGTCCATGTAATCAAGGAGATAGAGGCTTGTTCCCATCCCCTACACGCTTTGCAAGGCATGTGTTGCTGATCACCCAGCCAAAGGAGGATTTGATGTCAGAACTTGGTTGTATTCTCTTTTTTTTAGCAATAATAATAGACAACTATCATTATGGTTCCACTCATGTGTCTTTATTATGATGTTTGACTTGTATCCTTTCTAACTAATACGTAGTTGCATTTCTTGGATTTTATACTTGTATTTGTCTTGTTCTTTGCATGTGCAGGTGTCTATTCATGAGGATCGTGAGGATTGTGACCAGATGAAGCGGAAGAACGGAGGTGACGACCCTTCTATGAATATAAGTGTTGGATTCGAGGTAGGATCTCATCATTGGCCTTTACTTTGCAATTAGGAACCTGTGTGTTAGAGTTGTTTGATTGTTGCTAGACCCCATTTAGGCTAGTGGGATCGCCTTTGTTCGTAGAGGGGATTTACCTACACAACAACCGCTTTTCCATTTTCCCCAGTTGTTGCTCACCAGTACCTCTTTATTTTTATCAAGCTTGAGGAGGATAAGATATGCTCGTTGTATAATTCCACCCTTTGAGTGAATCCGTCGCTATGTGATGTTTTAACAAGTTTGGCGAAGGTGAAACTCGGTCTTATCATGATGGACACGTTTGTCGCTATTTGATCTTTCAACGAGTTTAACAACAAGGATAACTTTGTCATTTTCATGTTTAGAGAGCCTGGAAAAGGACAAAAAGAAAAATCCACAAGTTCTTTTTCGTAGATTTGTCTCTCAAGTCTGAAAAAGCATAAAACCGACTATAAACTAACCTTGACAATGAATTTATAGTGATAAAGAAATCATTTAAGAAACACTAAACAATCAAGGACAAAGTAGGGCTAGCGTAGGAAACACAAATTTATTTCCTTGACACAAGCATCATTGACCTTTTAGCAAGCAAACACAGAAGGAAATTTGGCAAAAAATCAACTGAAAGGAGGGATTTTTGTCCTAAGGAGGATCAACGCATCCTTGAGTGGGAGACAGTGCACTTCAGAGCACTGTCCTCAAGCCAAGAGTTCTCTGCAGCGCTCTGTCTCTAGACCAAACTTGCACTAGTGCCAAAGAGACCATCCAAGGGGCTTATAAGCACAATTTTCACCATAAACTCCTTAAAAAAGGTTGAAACAAGATCAATGGAAGCAATTAAGGTCTACTAGAGTGTACTAAGATGAAGTTAAACTACTAGAATGATGATTACTCCCCAGTGGAGTTGCCAATTTGTTATGTGGAATTTTACATATACGGATAACACTAATTCCATAGGTAGGTAGTTATACCTTGAACAATAGATTTAAAGTGCTTATCCTTTTTCTATAGATGATAAATAAGACAAGGGAATCAAAGGACCTACTTGTTCTTTCGCTTTCCTTTTGTCTCCTTTGTATGGCTCCCATCGCTCCTTCTCGAACTTAACTCACTCAAAAGGTACCTGCAAGCATAAATAGAAGACAAAGAACCAATCAAAGCAAGAAATCTATTGACCATAAGTAAATGGAATTAGATACATTCACACATATAAACATCATATATCAAGATAAGAATATGGAAAAAGGTGTAAACAACCTTATTAAGTAGAAGGAAGAATTACAACCATGAAGTTCCATCCATTTTCACTCTTCCATCTTGGGTTCCAACCAACATCACATTAGTAGCACAACACTCCGGAAGCATAACAATACTTGCTTATAATCACAATCCTCACACCAACAATATCTCCTTACAATTTCTCAAAGTCCAGCCCGTGATCACTTAGATGAGTGCTCAATTTATAAGAAGATGGAGGACATTTTTTTATAAATGAGGGTATTGAATGGCCTTCCAAACTTAGAGTTAGTTTCCATGGAGGAAGGGATGAGGGGATATGAGGTTACTAACTCATTCTCTACCCAATTTCGAGCTCATAGGAGATGATAAGTGTGGGAATCTTCTAAATGGCTCCAAAAGATAATGAATATTCCCAAAACTCTATGATGATTTTCCACAAACTCACTCAGTGTAGGTCAAAGTGGGTCTAAGTGTTTTGGAAAGCACCCCGACATGAAGGGATTCAGGCCAAGAAACTCTGAGGGAAGGAGGAATTCAAAGTGGTGACTTGTCTAGGGCATGTAATAACTAAATTAGGGTTTGATAAGTCATAATGGTGCTAATCTGAATGATTGGAATGGTGTGCACAAATGGATCTGTAACAGTTAGATGCACCTGAATTAGACTCCCCAGCTTAAACAAAATTATGGTCTCCTGCCCATATGTCTTCATAAGCTCATAAAACTTCTCTTGGATCCCAAACTTTAGTCTGTTGTTGATAATCCATTCTTTTTTGTTCTACTTCAATGGTTGTGACTTTTAATTCGTTGGGTTTCCAAATTTTATGCTGCAATTCTCTTCCTTATTTGTTCAAGTATACTTGAGAAATCAAATATATCACGTTGTTCTGTCACATCTTGCAATATCTTGGTTTATGTGTTTCTTCCATTAGTTTCCTTAGTTCTTCAATCTCAATATCCAATCTAGTTTTTGGATTAAATTTCCTATCACTAGCTTGCAATATCAATTCGTCATATTTAACATTAAATTGAAAATTACATTTATCTCAGATTCCACTTTTTTACTTCTTGAACATTTTTCTTCCTTATCTACAGCTTTCTTATATTCAAGTTCCATGAGCATCTTTTCTAGCAATTGCAGCTCTTCTTCACATTTCATCACCATTATACTTTCACTTTTAGAAATTATTTCAAAATATTGGTCTTTATTCCTACATGAAACAAAAATAATATATTGTCCATCATCTGCAACACATCGTGCATCCACACACCAATTGCTAGGTTTAAAACCAACATAATTGTTATCTTCCATTAACAATTTAGCGATTATACGTGGATCTTCTAAACAGTTTGTGGTGCCTTTGGTGGGAGTCGAACCCATGTTCATATCAACAGACTTCATTTTAGCATCATCATTGTCTTCACCAAGTATTAATCCTTTTTCTGGTTCACAAATGCATAGATTCATCTAAGTTATCTCGAGTTTTCCCCTTCCCTTGACAAAACTTTAAACTTGCGCTTTTATCTTCTTGAAATCAACTACACGATTTCCCATCTACTCTTCCTCTTTATTATTCATCCATGTTTCTGATTCCATAGTAGCTCCATCAACATATTAAGTCATGTCCTCAACTCAACAATCTCTTTCTCAAGTTCTTCATCATTTATGCTAACAACTATGGAATCTATGTGTCTTTTCCTTGAATCTTGCAAATGACTCTCTATTGTCATCTTAATTTTCTCCATTATGTTTTCCATCACATACTCTTCATTTAATTACAAAGAGATTTCAACCCATATCAAAATTAAGGTATCTTGAAAATTTTTTGTTGGTTCATATATACCATTCATAATTTTTTATGTGCATATACCTTTTCATACATTATCATCATTACAACTCGTGAATAAATAAAACTATCCATTCTCAAACCCACACTTTGTTTTATGAAACCTTATATCACCCATTCAAAAACATGTGCAACAAATCACCATTTATCATTCAAAATTTATTCTAAGTGTATGCTTTTCTCATTCACTAAACACTTATCCTCTATCTTCTTAAAAGCTATCATGGTTTAAAAAATCAATTTACCTTTACCTTTACTATTTACCTTCACAACTTATTCCTTCTTAAATATAAGTTTCATGTGATTTATTTTTAAGAGTGGAAATAAATAATATGACAAAGTTCATTATAAAGTTATGTTTATGAAAACTCAAAGACAAATTCCTTCACACATAGTCTCCTTGAAGCCGGGCACATTCTCCAAGGATCATTGGACGTAAAAATTATGATTGCATTCAGATCACAAACTTATCCATCAATTTAGAACCAAAACCTAAGCTTACCATGAGTTTTTGATGTCTCTCTTTTGGTCCTCAATTTCATGCATTTTATTCATCTCTAATCAAATTTCGTGTTATTCAGTATTAGTCAAACATTCATCAATATTTCCTCCATCTTCCTTATATGAATCACCAAGTGTAAATTGAAACAACGTTGTAAGTTTTAACACTGGTTCCAGGCATTCTCTCAACCATTCATTTAGCACACATAACCCTAGCATACATGGATCAAGAATTTCTTCATTCGTGCAACATTATTTTACACAACAGGTGCACAACGTGTAAGTCATCTTTCACTTGAGACAATAACATAGTGCTCATGAGGGGAAACCAAACTGTAATCCCAAGAAACTAGTTCTCCCAAGGTAAAAGTTTTCATGGGCTCAATTTCCACTTCTTATCATTGAAAAGGAATATTGAATGCCATAATTACATGTACAAGAATGAATGCTTTTCACAACTGGAATTCCAATAAAATTGCTCATTCAAAACCACACAAAATATTTTTTGGATATTAATTTGTTACTAGTTAAAGCATTTGTTTCCTCAAAACCACACACAATATATTTTGGATATTAATTTGTTACTAGTTAAAACATTTGTTTCCTCCAATAGCTTTAATTTGTTGAAGCTTTTGATATTGCATCAAACCTTACCAGTTTTGTACCATACAATATTCCCTCTATCATCCACATGCAGGCTTTCCTCTCATAGCTTAGCTTTAGGAATGCTCTATTAGAACTTGTTGGCTCACAAGTTTATGTGATTATATATATTATAAAAACATGCTAATGAAAGGAAAAGCCAATGTTGCAACCTTCATTCAATGGTTTCACAATATGTTATAGAAAAAAGTAACCAAGTCAATCCACCTTCCAACGACCAATTTGATTTCCACCATTTTTTTGTTGGACAAGAAAGACGGCGTGGAGTTGTCCTTCCTTTTGCTACTAATGTTTTCATTGCACATTCAAAGAATACGAAATGAGACCATTTCCACTTCTACGACACATGAGGTGATTGTCTCGATCATATACACATATTTTACTTTTTGTGATACCAAAAATGATGCACAGGACATAGGGCCTGCAACTCAACTATTTAATGCACACGTAATAAACTTGAAAACCCACATAATAAAAACAAATATAAATATTAGAAATAATTAATTAATAAATAAAATATTTATAGGAGAACTATTGGCATTTCATTCCTCTCTTTAACTCAATTACACACTTACATGCCTCATGGGCTCACCTAGATTTATACAAGTATATCTAAACCCAAATTAGGTTCTAGATCCTAAACAAACTCCCACAATATCTCTCATTATTGATAAAATCCCTCACTTAATCCCTTATCTCTAGATAATATCCAATTAACCCACAATTCTCCCAATTCTTCCAAAATACTCTCGAACCTTCTCACATTTAAAATAATTCTCATTCTCTCCTAAAACTATAGGAAAATACAATAAATAATTAAATCCTAACTTAAGAATCTAAGTCCTTTAGAGAAAATTCAACCCTAGGTTAGATGCACCTGCATTAGACAAGAAAATCATGGTCTCCCAACCATATGTCTTCATAAGTTGATAAAACTTCTCCTGGATCCCAAACTTTACTCTCTTGTTGATGATCAATTCTTTGTTGTTCTTCTTCAATCTTTATGACTTTTAATTCACCAGGTTTCTAAATTTTATGCTGCAATTCTTCTCCTTCTTTGTTGATGTATACTCACGCAGTCAAATTTATCATGTTGTTCTGCCTCATCTTGCAATATATTGGATTATGTTCATTTTCCATTAGTTTCCTTAGTTCTTCAATTTCAATATCCAATCTAGATTTCAACTAAAATTTATTGTCACTAGCTTGGAATATTAATTCATCATCTTTAACATTAAATTTCAAATTACATTTTATCTCAAATTCCACAGTTTTACTACTTGAACATTTCTCTTCCTTATCTACAACTTTCTTAGATTCAAGTTTCATCAACATATTTTCTAGAAATTGTGGTTCTTTACATTCCATGAGCATTTTACAGTCACTTTCAGAAATCATTTCAAAAGATTAGTCTACATTCTCGGATGAAAAAAAATTAATAGATTTTCCATCATCTACAACACATCCTACATCAACACACCAATTTTTAGGTTTGAAACCAACATAATTGTTATCTCCCATCGATGATTCAGTGATCATATGTGTATCTTCTAAGCAGTTTGTGGCACCATTTGTGGTAATCAGACCCACGTTCATATCAATAGACTTGATTTTAGCATCATCACTATCTTCACCAAGCATTGGTCCTTGTTATGGTTCACAAATTCATACATTCATCTCAATTATTTAGAGCTTTTCTGCTTCCCTTAACAAAACTTTCAACTTGCGATTTTGTCTTCATGCAATCAATTTCTTGATTGACCATTGTGCCCTCAAATCCACAATCTCTTTCTTGAATTCTTCATCATTTATGCTAACTACTATGGCATATATATGCCTTTTCCTTGAATCTTGAAAATAACTATCTATTGTCATATTTATTTTCTCTATCATGTTCACCACCACATACTCTTCATTTAATTATAGAGAGATTTCAACCCATATGAAAATTAAGGTATCTTGATAATTTCTTGTTGGTACATATATACCATTCATGATTTTCTCTTTCTTCGCAGTGGAAAAATCATAATATTTCATTTATGTTAGAAAAATTACATATTGTAGATGCACATGGGTGCATATGCTATAGTTCTCAGCTTGTAAAAAGGCTCAACAAGTGCTCAAAATACATTAGCGTATTTACTAGATTACATCACACAGGATGCTCATATAAGTATTGTTTTGTTGATATATACATATTTTCCACACAGGGCCATTCATATTCTTCCTTGTCCATTCATGAAATTACAAAAAACTATACAATGACAGTCAAAAATTTGTTTGTTGTTCAGTTCATGGGCTTTCTGCCCTGTGGTAATGAGGGTCTATGTATGGTCGTTGGTAATATTGGAAAGCATTTGTCCCTCGCTGCTCATGAATCAACCACTCCCCTCAGGGAAGTGACATGGTCGCTTTGGATAATTCGTCGCCACTACTGTTATATTCCCTGTAGATATGTTTACAAAGAACCTTCATATTGTGTACATCATCCAATATATTATTGAACCAATCTACAATGATCTTCGAATCTCCATATATGTGAATGACCATGCAATTATGATTCAATGAGAAATGCATGAGATGGCGAAGTGAGATGAGTTCAGAAAATTTGTTTGAGCCAATCCCCAAGCCCATTCGAACTTTATAGTAGTGTTGTTCACTGATATAGAGGATGAAGCCCCCGCCACATCCCTGCTATTGTGCTGCACCATCAAAAAGACCAAGGGAAATTTTTTTCGATGTGCGGGCGGTCATGTGGCCTACGGATATGCGGTTGGGGTGGCTCAGGCATATCATTGAAAGCCGATATGATGAGAGCAGATGTGTGTGACCAGCTAGCTGGTTTGCTGTCGAAAATATTCTAGTTTCGTGCCAGCCATAGGTACCAGCTGATGATAATTGGGAGGCTCTATAATGTAGATCCTCTGTGCCTGTGATACTAGCTCTCCCATGCTCGGGTAATGTCATCACCATCCCATGTGCTCGAAAATCTGATACCTGTTGATATGTTTTGCCATAATTCTATCATGGCTATACACTTCAAAAAGAGGTGTAGTCGACTCAGTAGCATTTTTACATAATGTACACCAGGTAGGTCCATAGATGGCTCGGTGCATGAGATACTCCCCTATGGAGACTTTGTCTTTTAATATACACAAGAAAAATAATTTTGTCTCGGGTGGCACTATGAGCTTCTAGATAGCCTTCCACCAGAAAGTAATCAAATCCGGCACTTTGTGTGAAATCAGCACTTGATAGCCCAACTTTGGGGTATACATACCAGTGTCAGAGCAGTGCCAAATGAGCTCATCCGATCCTTCTTTGATCCTAGTGTGTGATTCAAGAAGGGATGTGGTGTAATCGTTCCATTCTTGATGCCAACATTGTGGTAGGTTTAGTTGATGAGCAGATTTCCATCGTTGTACAAGTATGGTGGAATTTAGAGGATCTGCAATGTTTGCTAGGATAGTAATCTCATGGGAGTGAAGATGCTGTATGAGCTCCTTGGAGAGTAGATGCCTATCCCTACTACTTATCCATGGATCAAGTCCAATATGAGCCAAATGTCCATCGTTTATTCTCCACACCAGATTTTCCCTAATGAGAGGTAGAGAATGAAGTAAGGCCTTCCATACCGATGAGATGCCAGTTTTTGGCCAGTTAGGTAGCCAAATTTTGGCCAGTTAGGTAGCCGAATCCATTCCATAATATTCGTAGGCCAAATATATTTGTGATATGAGATGTAGGTCCAAAGATTTTGTCCCGTGAGCAAAGTCCACCCCATATTTGCTGCGAGAGCCTGTGCAAATAAGGGCAGATCTTTTAAACCCCAGCCCCCCCATTTCTTGTGCAATGCTATCCTGCTCTAGCCCACCCATGCAAAGATCCTCTTTTCCTAATTTCCATTCCATAAGTATCTATTGCATATTTGTTGTAGTCTGGTCAATATGCTTCGCGGGATCCAAGCGAGAGCCATCCAGTAGACGGGCATGGCCTGAAGGACAGATTTTATCAATACAAGTCTACCAGCTCTAGATAGATGTCGGTGGCTCCAATTGTTTAGTCTCTTCTCCAATTTTGATACAAGTCATGTCCAATCGGCAATCTTCTAGCTGATAGGCTTGATCCAGAATCCCAGGTATTTTAGACCTCGATCTAGAGGATTAATGCGATAAGGAAATAGGTGGTGAGCAAATTGGGATTCATGAATAGAGGTACGAGTGAAAGTGATGGTGGATTTTGAGTTATTTGCTAATATTCTAGTAGCTTATGAGAAGAGGGTGAGGATCTTAGAAAAAGTATGGGAGTCCCTGATACTGCCATCAAGAAAGATAATGACATCATCCACAAATAGAAGATGGGTGAGAAAGGAGTCATCTGATATTTTGAGGCCGCAAAGATCGTCGTCTCTCTTGGCAGATGCAATCAACCGACTGAGTCCATCCATGACGATCAAGAAAAGTAGGGGTGATAGTGGAAAGCCCTGTCTGAGTCCCCTTTTTGAATGGAAAAGATGAGATGCAAATTCGTTTATGAGAACACTGAAAGTGGCGGTGGTGATGCAAACCATGATCCAAGTAATCAAATTATGAGGAAAACCCAGATGAATGAGGAGCATCTTAATGAAAAGCCAGTTGACACGATCAAAAGCCTTTGCCAAGTCAATTTTAAGGGTGATGGCCTTAAGGTGTCTGGTCCAAATTGAATGAATGACTTCCTGGGTAGAGCCAATAGCTCCATGAATCTGGTGATGTTCAAGAAATGCAAATTGTTGAGGAGCAATATGGCGATATAGGATAGGGCAGAGATGATTTGCTATGATCTTGGAGATGATCTTATAGAGACAATTGCAGAGGGAAATGGGTCTGTAATCATTGAAGGATGATGGGGAGTCCGATTTAGGTATAAGAGCAATAAAAGTTGAGTTGATGGCATTATACAAGGTCCCAGATATGCGGCATTCCTCCACAACCCTAAGCAAGTCCTGACTGAGCAGATCATAGAAAGCAATGTAGAATAGCTGGTTGAAACCGAGGAGAGCTTGTTGAACTAATCCCACCAGGCTGGTCGAAATAATAAGCATAAGTAGCTTGGTTGCTAGATACGGCGTAGTTAGTTATATATGAGCATGTGGTAGTTGCGGCTTCATAAAATAGAGATTCAGATGCTGATCAATGGTCCAACCATCTGGACCCAGGATTCTATCCTTTTTGAACCATTTCAATGTTCCCTCTAGCTCCCTAGGTGTCACAGGATCAAATGATGCCTCAGCTTCTTCCCTATTTACAAATCTGGGGAAGTATCCAGCAATTTGTATGATATCTGCAATAGTCAAGCCAGGGGGGTCTTTACAGAGGTTCCTGAAGTGAGAGGATCCTAGGTGAGAGAGCTTTCTAAAAGTATTAGCCTCTCCTCCCTCTGGAATCGGCATGCTCCAGATAGTGTTTGTGACTTTTCTACCTTTTGCAAAATGGTGAAAAAACCTAGTGTTGTCATCCCCTTCTTTTAACCAAATGGCTCTGCTTCAGAGGTGAAGTGATTCCTCTCTGTCTTTTAGTATCTGAGACTTCTGACTTTCAAGCTCCACCAGGTGTAATTTTTGTTCATTTGTAGCAAACCCCAAACCTCGCTCATCTAGGAGGGAGTAAAGTTCCGATTCAATGTGCAAAAGGGTCGAATTATCCCTCTGATATTTATCTCTGGCCCATTTGATGGATATGTGCTTGAGCTGGGATAGATTGGTGCAGAAACCTTTTGCAAGCGAGTTTGATCTATCAATCAGATTTTCAACCCAATAATCCAATGCCATCCGAATGTAAGATGGGTCCTGAAGCCATACATGATTGAACTTGTAAGGAGCTTTGGGCTTTTAAGTAGGTCTCGTGATCTCCAGGTATATAGGGAAGTGATCCGATATGCCCCCAGCACCCACCCATTGTTTATAGTGGTGCAACTGTTGAATTAGGGTCTCTTTCATGATAAATCTATCCAGTCTACAGGCTAGGGAAGCCTCACCCACCCTTCTGTTTCGCCAAGTGGGGAGGGTTTGTTCATAGGGACATCGATCAGATTGTGTCTAGCCAGGAGATCAGTCATGTAGCCCGTGATCGAGTCCACATGTGCCATAGATCCCCAAGATTCACCATACCCTAGGGAGAAATTTAAATCTCCTCCAATAATGATGTGCTCAGCAGAGAAAATAGAGAGACCAAGCAAATATTTCCAAAAATGCTCCCTTTGTTGACACAGACCATATATGTTGATGACTCGAAGGCTATACCAGAGATCCGCCAAAAAGAGATCTATTCCCTTGAAACCCTGACCTCCCCAGGAGGCTTGTAATCTGATGGATTTGGGGTTGTATCCAATCTCTAGGCCACCTGATTGCCCAGTAGAATCAAGAGCCGCGAAAAATCCACCCCGGACATATCGAGGATAATGTATCAAAAATAAGATTGGTCGGGCCTAGGGTTTCTTGCAGTAGTATGATATCGACAGGAGAAATCTCAAAAATTCTATGCAGGGCTAGTTTCTTGGAGGCACTAGCCATGCCCCTACAGTTAAAAGAGAGGCATTTCATGGAGGAATGCTAGTAGGGGTGTTCGTTGCTCTAAGAACCCCATCAAGAGTAGATTGATGGCTAGAGGCAACTTCAGCTCCAATGCGTTGGATAGCTTTAGATAGATCTAATTTTCTTCCCCGAACTGACATGGGGGTAGTACCAGGGATGGCAAGACCCAAACTACTAAAGTTTAATGGGGATTCCCTGTTAATAGTGTAGGGGCGTAAGTTATAGTGATGAGCCTGTGACCCCCAAGATGAAGATGGTCAAATGGAAGGTGTGGATAGAGAGTGCAAAGAGGGGGAAGAAGGTGCAATGGCAGGCGAAGATGATATAGTGCAATATGCAACAGAGATGGAGGGCACATGCATGGATGAGCAAAGAGAAAAACAACTAGAGGGGGGAGAAAGAGAAGTACCCGAACCAATGGTGTTACTTGCAGCTGCCCGAGATCTGGTGACCGGCGGTGAACAAGTGCTGCGGGCGGTGACCACTGCCTGTTGGGACATGTGAGCCGAGGGAGATGGACCCAGTGCAGGAGGTCATTGAGGAGCCAGAGATATAGTCCTGGAGGGTATCGTAGATGCAGTGGGGGTGTCCTCTGATTTCTTGTTGAGGGGGCAGTCCCTGAAAAGGTGCCCCACCTTGTGACATCGCCAACATTGGTATGGAACCCCTTCATAATCTAGATTTGTACCTTGGTGTAGTTCCCCCCAATGCAATGTGATCTTCTCCTCCAGACCCTCGCGAGTATCCAAATGCACAAGAATACGAGCTAGGGTTCTATTCCTTGATTCCACGAAGGTACGATCATGATCAAGGTATGTCCCTAGGGCATTCCCTATATTAATGAAAACCTCCTCACACCAGTACTGGAGAGGGAGTCCTGGCAAATGAACCCATAATGGCCCGACCCCAATTTGTTCTCGCTCGGGATCAAACAGGGGATTCCATCTCTTAAGAAGAACAAGAGCCATCTCAATGTGCCAATATCTGTGAGCACCAGATCGGTGTAGTTCTCTTTCTCAAAATGAAGCGTGAACCAGCCTCTGGGAAGTACTTGAACCTCTGGTAATTCTTTGAGAACGCCGCCCTAGATTTCCTTGACCCATAGAGTAAGCCTATATGCCGAATATGCCCTACCCCGAACGTGACCCACCAGAATAGTGTTGGCCATAATTGCTGCTTCCGCTATTGCCAAGGTCTCTCCAAAACGGATTGTGATGTCCCTTGAGGTCGCTTTCATACACTTAGATTTTCTTTTCCATGAACGGGGAGCAAATGGATGGTTTGCTAATGGATCCAGGGAGTCGTCCCGGGTGGTGGATCTAACAGAGCAAACCTTGACTGTCAGAGTCTCGAAACACCTAGATGGCATATGGAGCGTACTAGATGGTGGAGGGTTTACCATTGGAGATGGTCCTGCAGTCGTCGCGGCAAAGGTGGAGGAAATGGGCAGATTTGGGTCGAACGGGAGCAACGGAGGCACTATAGTATTCAGTATGTGAAGGGTCCCAAGGGACAGAGGAGGAGCTTCCAGGCCAGAGGTAAATGGGACGGCAGTCCCTACTGAAGGTAAACCCGATGGATGCCCCGACAAGGTGACAACAGTCGATGAGCTAGGTGGATAGCAGTCCAGCGGGAAACCGGGGCCAGAGAAATTAGGGTACCCAAAAATAATGCGACCAGGGTGAGGGTCGTCAGTATAATCCACCACCTCTATGTCCAGTGATACTCCCAATAATCCTGTAGATGAAGACATCCTGATAATGACAAAAGGGCCGGGAACGGGAAAATAAGAAATGTTGTTGTTGAATATGGGTACTCCTGCAGTAATTGTAACATGCGGTAAACTAGGGTGAAAACAAAAGTTTAGACGAAATCCTTATGGAGACCTGTGACAACTTCCCGTTCCTACTCAGCTTGTTACTTGCAGGGTGGCTTGATCTCTATGTATTTTTTAACAAACCATAAATATTATTTTTAAAGTACCACCATTCATGATTTTCTATGTGCATATACCATTTCATATATTACCATCATTACAATCCGTGAATAAATAAATCTATCCATTCTCAAACCCACACATGGTTTTATGAAACCATATATCACCCACTCAAAACCATGTGTGACAAGTCACCTTTTATCATTCAACATTTATTCTAATCAAATAATTTTCTCATTCCTTAATCACTTATCCAATATCTTGAGAAAAAGCACCATGCTTTAAAACATCAATTTACCTTACCATTTACTTTCACCTTTACCTTTACTATTCACTTTCACCTTTAATACAACACCTCTAACTTTACTATTTACTTTCACCACTCACCTCTAACTTTATTATTTACTTTCACCACTCATTCCTGGTTAAATAAAAGTTTTACGTGAGTTATTTTTAAGAGTGGAAAGAAATAATACGAAAAGATGTGTTATAAAGTTACATCTTTGAAAACTCAAAGACAATTTCCTTCGCACGTAGTCTCCTTGAAGATGAGCACATTCTCCCATGATCGTTGGCCATAAAAACTATGGTTGCATTCAAATAAAAAATGTATCCATCCATTCAGAACAAAAGTATAAGCTTACCATGAGTTGTTGATGTTTCTCTTTTGGTTCTTGATTTCATGGATTTTATTAAGCTCTAATCAATTTTTTTGTTGTTCAATATTGGTCAAACATTCATCAATATTTCCTCCATCCTTTCCATATGAATCACCAAGTCTGAGTTGTAACAATGTTGTAATTTTTAACATTTTTCGCAGGTATTGTCTCAACTATTTATTTAGCACACATCACCCTACGTTACATGGATCATGACTTTCTTCCTTCATGCAACAGTAGTTTACACAATGGGTGCACAATGTATCAGTCAACTTCCATTTGAGACAACAACATAGTGCTCAAGAGGCAACAACCAAACCATAATCAGGGGAATGTGTTCTAGGCTAAAAAATTTCATAGGCAGAACAAATTCAACATACTAGATCAATTTTCACATCTTATCATCGAAAAGGCACACTGAATGACATAATGTCATGTACATGAATGAATGCCTTCCAGAACTGGAAGGCAAATAAAATTCTCATTCAAAACCACCTAGAATATATTTTGGATATGAATTTGTTTCCGGTTAAAGCATATATTACCTCCAATAACTTTAATTCTTTGAAGGTTTTGATATTTCATCAAACCTTACCTTTTTTGTACCATAAAAGCTTCCCTCTATCGTCCACACGCATGCTTTACTCTCACATCTTAGCTTCAGGAAGGCTCTATTAGCATTTGTTCTCTCACAAGCTTTTGTGATTATATATATTATAAAATGTGGCAATGAAAGGAAAAAACAATGTTGTAGACTTCATTCAATGGTTTCACCATATACTATGGACAAAACTAACCAAGTTTATCCACCTTCCATCCACCAACATGATTTCCACCGCATTTTTGTTGGAAATGTAAGACAACATGAATTTTTCCTTCCTTTTTCTACTAATGTTTTTGCCGCATGTTCAAAGAATATAGAACGAGGTCATTTCCACCTCTATGACACACAATGCGAGCAACTTGATCATATACATGGGTTTTTCTTGCTTTGATACCAAAAATGATGCACAAGCCATAAGGCCTACAACTTAACTAGTTAACACACACATAATAAAGCTGAAAATCCACACAATAAGAATGCATATAAATATCATAAATAATTAATTAATAAATAAAATATTTACAGAAGAAATTTTGGTTTCTCATTCCTCTCTTTAACTCACTTACACATGTACATGCATCATGGGCTCGCCTAGATTTATACAAGTATATATGAACCCAAAGTAGGCACTAGATCCTGAACAAACTCCCATAATATCTCTCATGATCCATAAAACTCTCACTTGATACCTTATCTCTATATAATATCTAATTAACCCACAATTCTCTCAATTCTTCTAAAATACTCTTGAACCTTCTCATATTTAAAATATTTATCATTCTCTCCTAAAACTACAACAAAATACAATAAATAATTAAATATTATCTCAAGAAACTAACTCCTATAGTAAACATTCAACCTATTGCTGCTTTTTCTAGAATTTGTAGAAAAAGTGCTTCAGGAGATATGAAAGCTTCCTAGAGACAACCTATGTTTGAAGGGGGAGACCAATGCCTAGAACATATTAAAGATTTCTTGACATATTTATGTTAAAGACTTGCAACAATTTGGTTTGTCACAAATAATGCAAATGGGTTCGATTCAAAACCATTCATAAAGGTACAATATATGAAGTAGCTTGTACAGAGGAGTACTGGGGAAAAAATCTTCAACTTAAGATGGCCAAATCAGATTAGGAATCTGCAGCTATATAATTTTTGAAACATAGGTAATGGGAGAAGATAGTAGAAGAGGAGTCCGCCATATAAATCTTAAGGTCTAATAATTCTATATGTCAAGGCTCAGAGAGAAGTGAGTGAGAGAGAGTGGTGTGAAATGCTAAGATGCATGCAACACTTTCTAAATACTCAATTTCCACCATGAAACAAGAATTATCCATTAATTTTTTGATTTAAATGAATCTGCATATTAAGGGAAATAGATTTAGATGCTACTTGACATGAAATTTGTGAATAATTTTTAACACATATGACAATACAAAGAGAGAACAGCATACTACAAATCTTATAAGTTGGAATCACCTTGAACATTCTACTATTGCATTGAAAAAAACCAACATACAACAAGCTTCGAACATGCCTTTAGGAAAAAAAGAAAAGGTCCCATACGAGAGAAGTATTTCCCAAAAATTTTGAACCTTTCTTGAGTGTTTCTTCCCTCCTTTTATAAGGAGAGGGAGATCTTGAAAATTGGCTACAAAAAATCTCAAGCCTCAACATCAAGTTGTCTACTTGATTAGCTGTCTTAGAATGTAGGCTATATCGCCTCAAATTATTGAAACAAAAGGATGATTTTATTTAAAATAAATTAGAATAACAGACTAACAAAACAATTGAATAAAAAATCATGTGAAAAATGACTGATGTTTGTAAAAATATCTCCATGCCACTTCCTTTGTTGGCCTCTGGTCCAGCCACGTTTCTGTCACCTTACACCTCATACTCTTTTGGTTGGTTCCCTATCACTTTTGGTCTCAACAACTTTAATTCTTCCCTTTAAAGAAGCAAAGAGAGATCACCCATGATGCCCATTTTTGAGCGAAGCCTCCAACTCATTTGCCACCTTTCCTTTCTTTAACAAATAATTGGAACCAATCATTCCCCGTGAAACAATCATACAAGTGTATCAAAGCTCAGATATCAGAGGTTTTAAGCTGAACAAACTCTATCAAATTGTCATCTCTAATCTCCTTTGGCCCCCTCTTCCTTAGTCCCTTGCGCTATATTTCTTTGGTATTCTAATTTTTGTTACGAGAGGGTGAAATTGTAGGCCCATATATCAGAGCTTAACAAAATTAGAACTTTTATGTGGTATATCACTTGATAATACATGGTGTTGAAACCTTTCAATATGCCTAGCCCCTGGAGCTTAGGTGGAAACTGCATGATTGGGGCTTGGGGACTCAAGGCAAAAGTGTTTTGGGGCTTAAATTGTTAGAAGGAACAAGGGTCGGTTCTTTGAAGCATTACTACAATATAACAATCCTAACATACAAACCATAAGACCATAACACATATATTCTTAAGCCCTGCTGAAAATATTAACTCAAAAATCGGTGACTTCATAACAATGTATTTGATACACCCTCCCAAAACTTACTACATGTGACGTGTGATGTGTATCAATTCACATGAAGAGGGAATGAGGGAGGACATGTGGCAAGGATCAAACCCATAAAATCCTTTAATAACCTCGCTCTGCTTTATAAAAGCTTTGTTTAACTTTTCTGCCCAAACATTGGTGTTGATACATAAAGCACATATATTCTTGTGACCCAACTTATAAAACATGTCCACCGTACTGTGGGCCCACGATATCACGAGTTTTGCCAATATGCATATCAGAAGAAATCTTGATACGCTCCTTTGTAAAAAGTTGATATCACATTGTTTGTTGTAGGTTTTAACCCTGTACAAAAATTCCCTGCATAGAATTCTGAAACACAGAAAATAAAAAATGCGAGAGCATAACACATAAAACACATATACACAAAGATTTTCTCTTGGATCCCAAAATCGGGACTACCAGCTTGATTTTTCATTATATTCCTTTCAATGTTATGATACATATTTATGCATGCCGAAGCATCCAATACCAGGGACCGAAAACCATAGGTAGGCTCGCCCAACCTAATATAGGGTCCAAAAAAAAATTTCTTGGGGCGCTTCCCCAAACCTCGTAGAGGGGGGCTACCCACCCTACTCAAAACCCCCAGATAGGGGGGCTTGCTGCCCCCCCAATGACCCCCCGCTGCCAAATTGACATAACGAAGGGGGGGCTCTACCCCCCTCTAACTCTCTAGTTCACTACATAGGTTAGTCGTGAAAGAATATAACACAACCCAACAATCTCCCACCTGTTGTTTTCTTTCCACAGGGGGCCACAAGAGAGTTTAGTCATTTTTATAGCCCTAAAATGCCCATGTTTCTCTACACCAGGAGAACTTCTCAGAGCTCACAAATTTTGTCAATGAATCTGCAGTATTCTTCAAAGTGTCCACCTTTACCAGGAACATCTTTTTGTCTTCTATCATATCCATCACAAAGTGATATTGAACATCAATATGCTTTGTCTTTAAATTATAAGCAGGGTTCTTTGCCAGGAAAGTTTCACTTTGGCTTTCACAATCTATCCTTATAGTTCCATGTACTAACCCCGTGCTTGAAAACAATATTTGCAACCAAACTGCTTGCCTGCTTGCATGAGTGGCTGCCATGTATTATGCCTCTGTAGTTGATAGTGCCACTATAGATTATTTCTTACTCATCCAACTGACTTCACCTCCAAATATGTTAAACACATACCCACTTGTAGATCTTCTCTGATCCAAATCTCCATCCTAGTCTG
The DNA here is from genome assembly GCA_000404065.3 of Pinus taeda. Lineage (NCBI taxonomy): Eukaryota > Viridiplantae > Streptophyta > Pinopsida > Pinales > Pinaceae > Pinus > Pinus taeda. The sequence goes on from APFE030966415.1 coordinate 25,706, forward strand.
CATCAAGAAAGCCATGAATATCCAAAACTCTATCCAATCCTAGTCTTCCTTGGTAGCACAAACCATAATCACTAGTGCCACGCAAATACCTGAAACTTGCTTCACTGTTGTCCAATGCTCCTTCCCTGGTTTTGACATAAACCTACTCAATACTTCCACTGCATGTGCAATGTCTGGTCTAGTATAGACTATTGCATACATCAGCTACCGACTGCACTTACATATGGAACATGGGACATATCCTCTTCCTCTTCTTGTGTCTTGGGACACTATTCAGTAGATAAATTTACACCTACAGGAATATGAACCTTCACCGGTTTACTATCCTGCATATTAAACCTCTTCAGTATTGTCTCGACATACTTCCTTGGGTTTAACGAGAGCTTCCTCTTTGCCCAATCTCTTTTAATTTCCATGCCCAAAATATAGTTTGCAGCACCAAGATCTTTCATGTCAAATTTGGAGGACAATTGGTTCTTCAAATCCTAGATAATTTCTTTGTCATTTCCAACCAGCAACATATCATCCACATACAAGACCAGATAAATAACATGGTCACCAATTAATTTGGAATACCCACAGTGATCTGCTTTACTTCTGGTGAAGCCAAGTCCCTGTATAAATGTATCAAATTTCTTATACCACATCCTTGGTGATTGTTTTAACCCATACAGAGACTTCTTTAACTTGCATACCATTTCTTTCTTACCATTCACTGCAAAGCCTTTAAGTTGCTTCATGTAGATCTCATCTTCCAGATCCCCATGAAGAAATGTTGTCTTCACATCCATCTGTTCTACCTCAAAATCAAAAGCAGTAGCAACAGATAAAAGTAACCTAATAGAAGTTACCTTGGCAACAGGAGAAAAAATATCACCAAAATCAATTCCCAACACCTGGGAATAACCTTTTTCTACCAGCCAAGCTTTGTATTTCTCCACCTTTCCTTTTGCATTTTTCTTCTTCTTGAACACCCATTTTCTGCCAATGGGTTTCCTTCCTGCCAGAAACTCGACCAGATCCCAACCCTCATTTTTGTGCAAAGATGCCATCTCATCAACCATGGCCTCTTTCCAGAGTTTTCCATCCTCTGAATCTACTACTTCCTTCACAGTTCTGGGATCATCATCGGTAATATTTAAGGCAAAATTTAAATAGAAAGCAGATGGACTATACCTTTATGGTTGCCTTCTTTCTTAAACTAATCTTCTTACACCACAAGTTTGTGGCTCTTCATCTTCTGATCCGTCCTCTACTATAGAGTATGATTCTTCCTCCTTTAGCTCAAACTCTATCTTCTCAGCTTTCTTTGGTTGGACTTCATGTTTATAACATATTTCACCTCTCTGAACACCACATCTCAGTTGTACACAACCTTCCCTGTTTTTGGGTTCCAAAGACTATAACCGTTTAAACCATCCTTATACCCAATAAAGATGCACTTTTCATATTTATTATCCAACTTGGTTCGTTTCTCCTTTGGAACATGTACATATGCATCACATCCAAATACCTTCAGATGTGAAAGAGAGGGTTTCTTGCCAGTCCATACCTCTTGTAGAGTCTTATCCTCCAATGCTAATGAAGGTGATCTGTTGACCAGGTAACAAGCTATCTCCACTGCCTCTGCCAAGAATTCCTGTCCTAACCTAGCACCACTGAGCATGCTTCTTGCCCTTTCCATCAACATCTTGTTCATTCTTTCTGCAACTCCATTTTGCTGAGGTGTATATGGAGTAGTCTTTTGCTGTGCTATACCTGACTTCTTACAAAATTATTCAAATTCCTTGCTGCAAAAATCTCCACTGTTATTTGTTCTCAGCACCTTTTTCTTCTTGTCTGTCTGGTTTTCCACTAGAGCCTTAAATTCTTTAAACCTGTCAAAGACGTCAGATTTCTTCTTATGGAAATATATCCATGTATTCCTTGAGAAGTTATCTATAAATGATACATAGTACATAGACTTACCCAGTGATGGAACCTTCACAAGTCCAAACACGTCATTGTGCACAATCTCTAATATTTGTTTTTCCCTCTTACCACCAGAGGGGAAACTCACACAATTCTGCTTCCCGTATACACAATTTTCATAGAAATCAAAATCAAGAGAGCTATTACTCATACCTTCTATCATATCTTTACCATGAACTATTCGAAGGCCCTTCTCTCCAATATGTCCAAACCTTTGATGCCACAGCATGGTCTTCTCTCCAAAGACCACTAGATTTTCAGCTCCACTTTCAGGAACCATAGAACTGTTGTACCCATCAACAATAGTGCTACCTTGCAGCTTGTACAGAGTTCCAATCCGAACTCCCCGCATCAATACTAGTGCTCCCCGAACCATCTTGCAGGCATCTTTCTTGAACACTGTCTTTAAACCTGCATCATCTAACTTTCTTACATAAATAAGATTTCTAGCTAATGCAGGAATATGTAGAACAACCGGAAGTGTTCTAACCCTTCCACCTTGCAACTTCAACTTTACTTTTCCACGACCAATGATTCTAGCCTTCCTATCATCCCGCAAGAAGACATCACCACCATCGTATTTCTCATACTCGCATAACCACTCTCTATGGGGAGTGAAGTGAAAGGATGCACCTGAGTCAATCAACCATGCCTCATGATCTACATGTGTACTTGAAGAAGCCATGATGTACACATTCCCCTCCTTCATCTGAGCTGGTTTTTGCCCCTACAGAAGGAGCATCATCAGATCCCTTTCCTTTATCAAGAGCTTTATATTTACAATCCCTCTTGAAGTGCCCTCCTTTCTGCATTTCCAACACACCACCTTTATAGGTTTTCCTGGAGATTTAGATCTCCCACTCAATGACATATTTTTGTGTTCTGGGACCATCCTTGTACATACAAGGCGTCACCATTCTGGCTCTCCATATTTTTCTGTCTCATCTCCTCTGTCAACAAGTCTGAGACTATTTCATCAAATTGCAAGGTAGTTGCATTGCTACCTATTGCAATAACCAGACTATCCCACGAATCTGGTAGAGGACACAACAAATTGATGCACTTATCTTCATCTGAAATTTTAACATCAACAAATGCTAACTGACTTACCACAGTATTAAATGTGTTCAGATGCTTTGTAACCGAGTCTCCATCTTTCATCGTCAGGTTATATAGATTTTTCCAGAAGAACAGTTTATTCACCAAAGACTTAGATTGGTACAAAGTCCCTAACTTGTCCCACAAAGCCTTCGCTGTAGCTTCCCCTGATACATTCAACAATACTGAATCTGAGACACACAATCGTATTGTGCTTTTTACCTTTCGATCCAAATTCTTCAATTCTTCATTGGACACTCCTGTTGGTTTAGTACCCATATCTACCGTGATCCACTGATCTTTATCGACCAACAGATCCTCCATCTTAAGTTTCCACAACTCAAAACTCTGACCATTAAATTTTGCGTTCTTTATCTTTCCACTACTCAACATCTTCTTTTACCACCGGAATCGATCTTGTAGATCTCCCACTGAATAGGGTTTACCATACGCCCAAGCGAAAGCCCTCAACAATAAAGGCATCCCCTTGAAGCCAAAACAACTCTGATATTAAATGTAGGTTTTAACCCTGTAGAGGAATTACCTGCATATGAATTCTAAAACACAAAAAATAAACAATGCGAGAGAATAACACATAAAACACATATACACAAAGATTTTCTCTTCGATCCAAAAATTGGGACTACTACTTGATTTTTCATTATATTCCTTTCAATGATACAATACATATTTATACATGCTGAAGCATCCAATACCATGGACTAAAAACCATCGCGTCCAAAACCATGGATCGAAAACCATAGGTAGATTCACCCAACCTAATATAGGGACCACAAAACAAATTTCCCGAGGCGCTAACTCGAATCCCATAGAGGGGGGCTACTGCCCCCCCATGACCCCCCCATGACCCCCCCGCTACACAATCGACGCAATGAAGGGGGGAGCTTCACCCACCCTCTAAACCCCTAGTTCACTACGTAGGTTAGTCGTGGAAAGAATATAACACAACCCAACATTTGTGATTGTCGATCTGTGAGATGATGTCATCCTTTGCCACATGTCACCTTGTGGGTGGTGACACATGTCACCTTCTTTTGGCCCCTTATGACCCCTGAAATAGCCGAATATGCATGCCATATGTTCTCTATATTTCCATGTCATGATGATGTCAAATGCCACATGTCTTTATCTAGACCAATAGTATTTTGACACATGGCCCTCTAGAGGAGAGAGAAAAGGCCTGCCTGCCCTTGGTTTTTCCTTGAAATCCTTTGTTAATATGTTTTCAGCCCTCCCGACACTTTAACACTTAACAAAATTTTCCCATTAGTTTAATCGCATATCACAACTTTGTAACATTGTAACATTCCCTACTTTGCAAATTTCTCGATTGCCGATTTGCGATATGCACCAGACCCTGTGAACTGCCAATTGCACTATACTTTGGAACCTCTGATCATTGATATGCGATATCTGCTCATACCTTTATTGTTACTCCTTTCCAAATCTCATAGGTACCATAATCCTCAGATTCTAATTGGTGATTTTCAATTGGATACGTGGTAGATGGACACGAAATCAAACTTAGAATTTTTCAATTTTCTCTTTGTCTTCTGGTTTTGAGAAGAAAAACCTCAAATTTCTCTAATTTTTGATCCAGATGTCCATTCTGGGACATCCAAATACTATTGGAAATCTTGTTAAGAGAAATTTACTTTAGAGAGGGTTTGATTTGGGCATTGAGTGCTTGTATGGCTTGGAATATGGTTGAAAATCTCTCTGCTCCTTTACACTCTTTTGAGAGCAAGAACACTTTTTGCATAAGGTGACAAAATTGGCTCCAACTAGGGAGAGTGCCTTGCTAGCAAGGTGCTAATAACTGTAGACTAGAAGCCTTCAATCTATTGGGCATTGAGTAATTTTATTCATGCATATAAAAACAAAACAAAAATATAAAGAACTAGAAGCTTTGCTGATATTTTACAATGGCTCAACGGTATGTACAATGGGTGACAACTTAACCTCTTAATGTTGGAAATAAATCTTGAGGAATTTCCATTGACATGTAGCTCAATCATTCGTCCCTCCAATTTATCCATCATAAAATAATTGTTTCCTTTAGTCTCAAAAACCTTAAAGGGTCCAAAACATAAGGGATAAAATTACCATGTTTCCCTTTGTCTTCTCTTCTCACATCCCACCTTAGAACTAGATCTCCTGGTTAAAGAGGCCTATCTTTAGCTTTCTTATCAAACAAGGATTTCACTCTTTGTTGGAAGTTGTCTATCCTATGATTTACTTGTTCTCTCATCTCCAGGAACTTCACTAATTGATTTATCCTTCAAGGTAGGGAGTTGGGTTCTGCTTCCCCACCTTGTACCATCTTAGTAACCATCATAGAAAATTGTATAGGGAATAAAACTACTTTTCCATAGAACAACTCCAAAGGAGATTTACCCATAGATATTTTTGGAGTGACCTTGTTTTTCCATAGTGCAATTTAGTTGAGAATCCCAGTTCCTTTATCTTTCTGCGATTCTCTTCATTAATATTCTCACCACCATTTTTTTTGAAGACTCAATCAATCCATTTCCTTTATGAAATCAGGTAGTAGAGTGGCAAACTGTGATGTTGAATTTCTAAAAAAAGGTGTTGAACTTTGCAGAGTTAAAAGCTTTGGCATTATCAGACACAATCTTCACAGTACATCCAAACCTAGCCAAGATATTCTCCTCCAAAAATTTTATTACCATAGTATCAAATGCATTCTTGGCTGGGATTTCTTCTACCCACTTAGTGAAATAGTTTGTGGTTGTAAGAATCCACTTATGCTAGCCACTGGAAGGGGGATGTATCTCTTCGATAAATTCCAATCCCCATTTCCTGAAGAGTTCATCAACATAAACAAGGAGCAAGGGGGGTGGAGCTAATTTCTTCTGTTCAGAAAACACTTGACATAGCTGATAGGACCTAACATAAGAGTGAACATATTGGAATATTTTGGGCCAATAAAAGACTTCTTTGAACATCTTATGTATAGTGGTCTTCTAGTTGTAGTTCCCCCCACAAATGCCACTATGGAACTCATCCATCACTCTTTGAGTTTATTTGTCAACCAAACAAAGTAGAATAATTCCCACTAGGTCTTTCTAGTACAATTTCCCATTAGATATAACAAACTTCTAAGCTTGATCCCTCAATGTTGTGTACCTAGATTTTTCCATCTTTGTTTAGTACCTCAAAAATAGGAGATAGTGGATGACATTCCGATACCAGGAAGAGGTTTCATATTTGATGTGAATATTTTGGACTAAAGTCTTAATCATAGGTCGTTTCCCCTCTTCATATTCTTTTGTTAAAAGGTTGATCCCCAAGGCCTCGCAGTTAGACTCCAATAGGATTTTGGTCGACCCTTGTCCTTTAACAAGGTTAGTGGGATTTATCTCCATGTCATACTCTTATATTTTTGCAATCAACTTTCCCCTTTTACCATCACTGTCCCCTTGCACCAAGAAGTCCTTAACAACTACTGTTAGGACATAAGCCACAATTTTTTAGTGTAAAACATAAACTTTGAAATTCTTCAATTCTTCAACTAAAGTATATGCATATTTTTCCAATATATTGTATTTCAGTTCATCATCCCGCAACATGTGGCTGAAGAAAGCTATAGGTTTCTCATAGCCTTATTTTTTTGTAGTAACACAGTGACTACAATATGGGGGGAGGCAAAAGAAAATATGTAAAATGGCCTTGAATAGTTTGGGATGACTAACACTCAAGCCTCTACAAAAGAAATCCTGATTTTAGAGAAGGATTCTCAGGAATCTGGGCTCCACTTTACTCTATTCTCCTTCTTCAACATTCCCGTAATGTCTTTCACTGCTTTTTCATAGTTAGGCACAAATATCCTCAAGAAATTAATCCTCCCCAAGAAGACTTGGACCCCATTTTTATTTCTTTGTATGGAAATATGACTGATGGCCTCCACTCACTTAGGATCAATCTTTACCACTTCCTATGCTATGATTTTCCCCAACAACTTAGCTTCGTTCAAAGTGAACATAGATTTCTTGGGATTTAGAGACATCCCATACTTCTTTCATTTATCAAAGGTGAGCTTCATATTTTCAATGTGATCCTCATTTGTTTTGGAGAAAACAGTGATATCATCCAGATAAGCCACCATAAATTTTTCTTGCTCTCCCATGAATGTTATGTCCATTTCCCTTTGGAAATTTGTTCCTACTTCTATATGGCCAAATGTCATCCTTGTGTACATGAAAGTCCCCCAAGATGTAGTGAATGTAGTATTCTTATGATCATCAAGATGCACTGCTATGTAATTATACCCTGAAAAACCTTCCATCATAGACATATGAGTAGAACCAACTACCTTATGTAAAATATGATCCATTTTAGGCAATGGTTAGTTGTCCTTTGAAGAAGCTCTGTTGAGGTTCCTGAAATATTTGCACAATCTTATTTCTCCATTCTTCTTCCTAAGAGGGACTAGATTTACAACCCATTTTGAATACCTCAGTGGTACAATGATCTTAGCCTAAAGTAACTTCCTCACTTCCTTCTCAATGCATGACAGTAGGAGGGGATTGATTTGTTTAAGCTTCTTCTTACAAGGATTCACACCATTGTTTAAAGGAACCTTATGTTGAATAAAATTTACATAAAAGGTATTTAAATCATCATAATACCAAGAAAAAACATATTTATAGGATTTTAAGAGATTTATATATATCTTCGTTTATATTTTTGAGGGATCCATTTTGACAACTTCACCATCCAGGGTGACAACTTCACCATCCAGGGGTCATCCTCTGAACCTACGTTGCAATCCTCCACCTGTTCATTAGCTTCCTATTCAGCAAGTTTAGAAGCCACTTCATTGGATTTAAATATCCTCTACAAAGGAACTAGACCCCATGGAATGGCATTTACCTTCAGCTGCAAAACTCTGTGCCCTTTGATATTTTCCTCCCATGTAGTTGGTTGTTCTCCTGTCACTTCTTCTTCTTCTTGGTCAATCACAGAGTTTGAAAATTCCCCATTGAATTCCATGAAGTTCTTTATATTATCATCATTCTCAAACACTTGCCAGTGTTTCACATTGTCATGCACTGAGGGTCTGTACTTAACTTCAATTTCATACCCGAGCCATGGATTCTATGGTGGATTGAAATTACTAGTAGTTACAGCTAAGGAATCGGCCATTCGATTTCCTTCCATGGGAAAGCATTGTAAATTAGAAGCTAAGGAGAAGTTGTCTATAATTTCCCAAACATCATTTGTGTATGCCCTCAACTGTGGGTGCTTAGTTTGCCATTGGTCCTTGATTTTCTTCATTACCAGTTATGAGTCTCCAAATACAGTAAGGCAGTAAATGTTTAGACTCTTCACTACTTTCAGGCCTAATAGAAATGCCTCATACTCTGCCACATTTTTGGTTACTTCAAATTATAATTTGAAAGATAGCGGAATCAAGCTAACCTATAGAGGTATAAACAATACCCCTTCTTCATTTCCTTCTTTAGAACTGGCACCATGAAAATATAGCTTCCATACTTTGGTACAATCTTTGAGTTGTTGGTCGTATTTAAATACAAGCCATGCATGTGTTTCTTCTAGCATAAATTCATGTTCTTCAATCATGAAGTAAGATATATCCGTTTCTGTCCCATACATAAAAGAATTATTTGGCAAATCAATCCTTGTGATTATTTTAACGAATATGGATTCTTTATTCAGTCTCCTTTCCCCTCCGCAAAATATAGGAAAGGTAGCATAAGTTAGATCCAACTTGATGGAACCTCCAATATTTGATCCCCAAGACCTGGAAAAAATCATACCAAATATCACAAGGATGTCAGCAAATACAATGTCCATCACCACACTTTTCAGTGGGATCTGGGCCAAATTCACCACCAAGTCTTTGATCATCCCCAAGCACTTGACCCTCTTAGAGTCAAAATAATAGAGATCTTTATATGGTATGGTTATCTGTAGACCTAATTGCTCCATTACTGACAATGGAATCAAATTATGAGAAGCTCCCAAGTCCAACATGAAATTATGGAGCAGGAGGTCATGTAATACCATGGTAACATAAAAAGGTGGAGTGGAGGGATCTTATTCTTCAACATGAGGTTGAGAGACTACAATTGGCCTTTATTCATGCATGTTTACACTGTCAAGTGGTTGGGCTGAAGCAGAAGGAAATATAAATTGCGAGAATTTGGCCTTATAGGTGGGTTGTTTCAAGAGCTCAGACAATGGTATTAGGATATTGAATTTCTTAATCTATTTCTCAAGGTTAAAGATGGTAGGGCATTTTTATGTAGTGCTAACTTCTACAGGCTCTTTTTCTTTTTCATTGATGGGTCTAGTAGGGGGAAGTGATTTACCTGTTTTGATGACTTCACAGTTATAGTGGTTCAGATCTGAGGACTCTTTCTTTCTTGGAATAATTGGATCTATAGGTCCCTTCCTTTTTTTAGTAGGCTTAGGAGGCTCCTAGGATGAAGTACCTTCATTTTGATCTTGTCCTCTCGATATCTTTCTAGATGATCGCAAATTGTATTTCTTGTGCATCTGATCTCGCATAAAATCAATGAACTATTTCTAGTAGTCATCGTTTTTGTCATCATTTAGTGTTGCATCAAGCTCCTCCTCCTCTTCTTCATATGTTTTTAGTTCTTTTCCTTGATCGGAGAAAGAGGAATACAAGTTCCCTTGAACATCACTTGTATCTGCTACTAGTTCCTCTGGATCATTTTCTATGTACAATGGAGGATGAACATGGTTTTGTTGCTCTTTCCTCTCCCTTTTCATTATCTGAAGGGATGCCTTCTCTATTGTGGATTAAAACCCCGATTAGTAGTAGGGAAGTTATTTATTTGAAGGATTTTACCCTCCAGCTCCATTTTTGTCAGTTTTCTTGATAATTTATTTATCAAATTATCAATATCCATTATCCTCTATTCTTGGGATTCTCTTCCTTGACTCGAGGAGGATGCCTCCTATTTTCCCCCTTTCTTATCTTCAAAGTAAATTCTGCTTCTTGACTTCCCTATGAAGGTAATGTTTTCTTCTACCTGAAGGGCATCAATTTGAATCTGGTCCAAGGTAGGACTTCCTCTCTCTAAGAGTAAAACCAAATTCTAAATCAAACGCCCTGTTAAAGACTACTCAGGCAGTGGTCTATGAAGGTTTGATTTAAGTAGGAAGATTTTTTTATAGTTTATTAAATCTTTTTATGAAATCTGAGATATCCTCACCAGATTTCTTATTAAAATCATTAAACACAGTGAGAATGTATCCATGGTATCTCTTCTCACCCCATTTCTACATAAAGTTTAGAAATTTTGAATAATTTAACACATATTCAATGGAGATTATCCTGATCATGTACTATTGTAGAAAACATACACAATACATAAGCTCCTCTACGTTGATCATCAATATAGCAGCATCAATAACAATAAAACATCAAGAGCATTCACACATTAACACAGTATGTATCCCAGGGAAAAGCATCTCGCTAAAAACCCCAACTATCTGTATATTAATGATTGAGTCATGTAACATTACACAGCATAATACTTCTCACAAGTATCTCCACCTCTGTTACACACAAACTAGCTCAGATCTGAATCAATAACTGGCTCAAATCTCCTCCGCTGCTTGCCTGCCTCCACTGCGCAATCTTGCATGAGAATACTGATGAATGAATGAAGAAAACTTGTATTTCCTTGGCTATACCACGCAATCCTCATTGGCAATACTCAATCCCTCTGATTGTGCAAATCATCATGCACAACTATAGTCACAACAGATAGCAATCTGATTCTCTACCACCTGTCCTTGTTGAACTGAACATGCACTGACATGCAACTGAGTTAACTGATGTATTCATAAGTTGTATTATGAGTTAATAACTTGTGAATTAATTAATAACTAATTCACCCAACTCATCTCTAGTCTATTTGCCAGTTAGACTAAATACAACCAGTTTAACAAAGCTAAACTGAACACAACTCCATCAACTGCACCTCCAGTCCACTAAACTCAACTCACTTGAGTTCTAACTGAAGTCCTGCATGCAAATATTAGTCATCCCATAGGTAACCACGTATTTCCTTCTGGGATCTGCATGTACCACATCCGTAGCTCATCCTGAAGTGCTCCAAGAGAATAAGACAAAGTTTATAGTCTAAATATTATTATGAGCTAATAATATTTGACTGTTCTATATTTAGACTGAGCAGTCACTCCGCTGTGATCTAAAAATAGAAGTCCATCTATTTTTTCCAACTTGATCAATCATCCATAAATATCAATCTGCAATCCATAGACATGATCCATATGTCTAAAAATAGACATAGTCTAAAAATAGACTTGCGCCAAAAATAGCCTGCGGGCCCACTTAGTGAAGGCGACTCCTTTCCACTAAGCTCCATCATCTTGTCGCATTCTCAACAAGCATTTCTTGTTGCACACTTTTCAACACATATGCTTTCAAAAATGTGTTTTATAATTTGTTAACGTTGTCTCGTCTGTGTGGACTATTCCGCTAGACACTCAATAGAACCATTCTCATAAACTTGTTATAATGACCGTCACACTTATGTAGATTATTTCACTGGGTGTTGTACGTCACTGTGTGTTTGTGACTGCCGCATCCATGTGGACTACTCACGAGAAGCTATGCATGTCCTGTTCTGTTGTGTGTCTCTAACAAAGTTGGGACTATTCCCTTTAGACTTGAGACTCACTCTCACCCTCTCCCTCTGCAGTGAAAGAACCTTGACACAAGTAACACTAAGCAGTCACTAGGCACATGAACCTCGTTGTTCGAAGACAAAGAAAATCACTCTCATGTGTTGACAAGTAAGAGCTAAGTCAAACTTTTAAGATAATGACAACTAGGCCATCATATTGGATGGGAATCCTACATGAAACGGTATGAGGTCTAGTTGGGACTTCATACCAAGGAGATCCCATGAATGTTGGCTAGTCTAGCACTGTCAACAAAAGGTCAAAACCAAACCCTAGAGGTAGGAAGGCCTAAACAAGATTAAATGAGTGATAAAAAGCAATGGAAACACACTCAAAAAACTTTTCTAGATGACAACTTCACAACCAATCACAACACAACCAATTGTGACCAAAATAAATAAGAGAAGAAAGAGATGACTTAGAAACAAGAGACAAAACCACAAAAGGAAAAAAATGATCCAAAAGTAGGCTTCAAAACATATCTAAGCAGTCATTGAAATTAGAAAAACATATTTAAAAATGAAATCTAGAGACAAGAACACAAGCCTCAACTAAATCACCAAAATATCTTCATGACAAACTTGAAAGACAAAAGCTATGGAAGACCCCAAATAAACCAAATTATGAGAAATGGCTTTAGATCAATCATAAATCAGAATCTAGTAGCAACAAAAAAATCAAAGATCCAACATATATCCAATATATATAAAAAAAACAAGAGGATAGATGCCAAAAACTAGCAAAAAACATCTCTCAAAAAAACAAATCTAATCCAAGGAAATCAAGCACCAAAAGAGAGATCTGCACCAGAACCAGTCAGTAAACAAAAAACCAACACAAATCCAAAGGAGAGACCAAAAATTTCAAAGGATAAATTTGAATTTTCAAGGCTAGAAAGTCGGTCGCATGGATGAGCCCTGCAAAAATTGACCATTCTTTGGCTTGGCACAATAAGTTAGTGACGTGATACAGTAAAATGACGTACTCATTAACTCAAAGGAGAAAGGCACATTGGTTGTAAGAAATACCCAAGTTACAGGCCTATTTTCTAGGGTAACGCACCCCAGAAATAGACAAGAAGTGTTATAATGCTTTCCAGATCTCACCCAAAAGCGTTAATCCCTAGTTTAATGATTTGTTTTGCCTAAAGGGCGGCATTACTAGATATTTATTGGATTTCAGATGTCTAAGCATGATTTGATTGACTGTCGCTCTGTTTTTCACTCAAATATCAACTTGAAAAGCAGGAAAGATCCTCCTTAGGCCTAACTAAAGACATTTCTATTCCTAACGGTGTCTCACAAGAAGGGAAAGAGAAATAAAGTGACGAAACATCCAAGATTTTTCCTCACTGGAACTCATCAAATAATTGGAAAGGATGAGCCTCTCTCCATCTATAAATTGGAGGCTTAGTCATTGTAATGGAGGTTGAATGGTTGTCAAAAAAATTTAAGAGCTTAAGTATTGTTATGCTGCAAAGAAGTTGAGAGAGAGAGAGAGAGTGGAGCTAAAGGACTAGAGGAGGCTTGTTCTAGCCAATATGGTTTAAATCATCCTTCTTCTATCTAATAATATATATATATTTGTGTTGTCTACTTAACAGTGTCGATATTGTATTCCTCTACATGTTGGTTCAATTCCGTGATTGATAAGTAGCTTAGATGCATGTTGGTTTATATTCTCTTATATATTGATGTTTTGATTATCAAAGTTCATATGTTGTGGAGATTACGCTTTGTCTTGCTTATGTTTAGGTTCTAATCTAGGAGCTGGCGGAGAGGTCTTCCACTAAGCCACACTGAGTTTTCTAGCAAGACTACACCAAAGGCTGAGGAAATCTTTCTCCTTTTTCTTTTTCAATCATGGATTAATATGAAAGTATGTGTGTTTATTTGTGACAATTGCAGCTAATCTTAAACAGTATTCCTTGGGTCTTGGGAAGACCTGAGAGAGTATTTCATCGACAAATACACTTGCATTAATCCCTATAGCTGAAATGGTGACTCCACTAGGGACTACTACTTAGTTCCCATTTTTTCAGTTCCCAGATCTCTCTTTCTTTCTAGGCCTTCTTGTTCTTCTTGGTTCCCATTCTGACTACTCAAGATGCTTCCCAACCTCCTCTGTTGTGCATGGCCTATGATCAGGCCCTCACCGGTCATTCTTACAGACTCTATCTTTGTAAAGCACCCTAGCTATGCAATATAGTGAGTTATAGAACTTCCCAGGCTCTTGGACAGAGCGTTAGTCTTGCTATTAACGCTCTTTGTCCTCTTCTAAGAAGTGTTAGTCAACCAATATCTTGACATCCACCCATTCCTACGGATTCTTAGGTTGAGATTTTTCTTGTAGTATGTCAAGGGATTTGAAACTATGCACTGTGTTTGGTTGGATACTTCTGTGATCATTTTTCTTTTTATGAAAATAACTTAAGTGCATTTGTTTTTCAGATAAAAAAAATAAAAAATAAAATGAAAATTTTGTTTAGCTTTCTGTTTTAGTTGGTTTGATTATGTATACATTTTGTTAGTTTTTAGAGAGCATTATATGTTTAAATTTTGTGCATGTGTTTACTTAATTTATATGTATGTGACTGAAATGATATATAGATAACCTCTCCTTGTAAAATCTCTTCTTCATTGAATGAAGAGTTTGAAAGCATTTTTGTTGCATGGTTTGTGTTAGATTCACACTAAACTCCAAACGTCAACACCCCTTCGAAGAATTTAATACAATTTCACATAAAATCAACTCTTAATCAAAGTAATCAACAACTCTTTTTTGAGCATACACACAAATTAGTCTAGGCTAGGATCCTAGGTTAGGATCCTAGGCTAGGTAGTGGTGAGTAAACTACCCAAGATCAAAAAACTAAGACTAGTGTCATTAGAGAGAGTAAAATCCTGTTGAACTCATATCATCTGGGACTGCTCCCCATACAAAGGAGTTAAATGTGATAATACATTGGAGTGCGAGAGAAGGTAGCCCACCTTCGATTTCATTTCCATTAGGTATTTTGTGTACTGAGGATCCCCTCGGGGATATCGGAGCTATGTCAAGGACTCAGGTATCCTACCCAGACAACATACGATCTACGACCATTCCCCTCCCCCCCCCCCCCCGGGTAATTTTTTTGATTTGAGATAACCTTAGCGTCTAGACATTTTATGGACGAACACAAGGTGAATATGGTGGTCTTCCCTTGTACCTAAACAAATGAACCTACTTCGTCTTCAGTTTTTGGGAGGGTGCTTGTCTTCATGAGAGTACTTGGCCCCTTAATCTGAGGTGCAGGTGAAGCTCAAGAGTAATCGTAACTGTGCATTTGGACAACTCACTTCTTATTCACTTTGATACTATGTTTCATCTCTAGCAAATGGCGGTTATCAAACAAAGTTATATCCCCTTGTTGCTTGGTAATTGACTTTTAGAGTATTTTTTTATTTTTATGTGTTAGTTTGTTATCACTAAGACTATAACAAATATCACTTTAAAATATTTTGATAAAACATATCTATCACTGTGGCTACATATAACACTCGTCATCAATCTAGGTGACAACGAGAGCTTCCTCCACTGACCCTGAATGATCTGTCGAGCCTTGGTGATCCAGATTCTCCCTCTTCGGGAAATCAGTCTCCAGTGTCTAATAATAAATCGCATAACACTTCCCAAGAAAATACACTGCCTGAGTACTTCTTTAACGAAGAAGTAGTACCTCCTTACAATCCTTCACTCACTAATCCTCTTGGACCAGTTTTGGTTCATGTAACACGTGTATATGTCATGTCTTCATCAGAACCCACATCTAATGTCCCCTTAGCGACTAATGGGTTGTGGTCCTTAGTGGAAAATTTTTCTCCACCATCACTTCCCCCACCTTTGGTCAGTACTACACAGCTGACTGGTTACCCTTCTATTCAGACTATGCCTAGTCTTAGTAACTGAGTTACACCTGCTACGAGTGGAATCTATTACATCCCATTTTATGCCCCTTTTGTGTCAGCTCCTGGAACTCTAGATCTTGCTTCTAGTAGCATTGTTAGCATGACTACCTTTAGTAACCCATTCAGTTGGAACCATTTTATAATTTCAAATCCCCAGGCTTAGATTCCCAGGGGCAATGTTCCCAACATGCATATACCGGTGGGGGGCATTACTATTCCCCCTCCACCTATAGGACAACTTGGTCCATCATTGATTGACTTACTTCCTCAAAGTGGACACTATTCTACTGTTATTCATGTGCCTATGGCCACCTATATGGCTAGTGGGATCCCTCAACCTGGTTTTGCTTCGTCCCTTTGGGCACCCCCTCATCAACCTCAATTAAGTCAAGGGGGAACTTTTTATCTTGGGGGCAACCAACCTTTTTCCCCCTATCCTAATATCCCGTATGGACCACCACCTTATATGATTTCTCCCACACTACAGGGAGGTTATATCCGATGAATCCTATATATCATGTTGTGAACAACTTGATGGGAGGACCCTGATGAAAATAGCATCAAGAAATGTTAAAAATAACATCTAGAAATTCCAATTTAATTTGTCCTTGAATTAAATTGTGAGTTAGATTGTAATTCTTTTCCCATGGTAACTTGTAATAGCTAACTAAGTTAAGTTGACTTGGTTATCTTAGGAAATTCGAGTTGGAAGTCTATCTGGAGTCATGTAAGTGTAATCCCTAAGTTTTAGGGGTCCAGATTGATTTTATTTGAGTTGTAATCAGATAATTCAATTTGACCGAGTTATAGTCAGTTAAACTAGTTCTAACTATTGGAGGAACTAGTAGAGGTCTATTAGTGAGTTAGTGCACTAGTGCATCCTCAGTGCCACACAAGCTAACTGAAGATTCACTTATAAATAACTAATACATGTCAGTTCATAGGAAGACCCAGTTGAGATTAGAGTTCAGAGATAGTTTACTATCAGTTGTATAATTTTCCGAGTTGTATAGATGGTGCATGAAATTAGTTGAGAACCTCAGTTTGGATTTCACGGTTATGGAAGAATGATTTCCTCATTAAATAGAGGATAATTCCTCCAGGAATTGTGAAATGAATCAGAAGCTTAAAGGCTAGGAATTTGGCTAAGTATTGGCTAAAGGAAGTCATCAGGCAAAGGATAGGAAATACTTGTGCGAGTTGAGTTCAAGGTTGAGCAAAGCATATTGTATTCATCCAGATTCTTTGACCAGGAATGGTGCAACGAAATAGGGGCTTGGAGAGAAGCATAATAGGCTAATTTTTGGTGTGATATAGCTTATGATTAGAGAGTTGATTATACTTGTGCGGGGATTGTTCTAGTGAGAACAAGATTTGTACTATCTCTTAGATCTTTGATTAATGCAATAGATCATCAGGGTTTTGAGAAGTGGCTTTCCCTGGAGAAACAATTGCCTTATGTGTCTTTGATTTTTCTTATTCTAATTCATATTGTTTTCATTGATTTATTGGCTTTTGTTGGTTGAAAGTGAAAGTAGATTCTTGTATCTTTTTTTAGTAGATTACATGAGCTTGTGAATCTACAAGAAAATCTACATGGTATAAGGGCTATATTTGTACAAATCATCTACATGGTATCAGACCTCAAGACAATATAGAAGATAATAATTTGAATTTTTTCTTTTAGATGGACGGAGCTCTAGTTTAGGGAAAATCCAAAAGACCCTATGTGCATACTTCTTAATGGAGCTAGAAGGATACTAATGGGCAAATTGAGGAGCAGAATTTTGTTTTTGGGCAGCGAGTTTGTAGAGCAGATTTGAACATTTTTGTTGAAAATTTTCGAAAACAAATAGAAAATATGGATTCCTTGGGAAAAAATACCCAAATTTAAAAAACAAATCGTCCGAATTAGAGTTTGGATGAGGGAGATATCGCCGATTTAAAATAAACACGTTTTTGAGAAAAAAATCATGATGACGGGATAGATGAAACATATTGGTGTGTGAGCCATGAACTTGTATGCTCTTGAGGTAAAATATGCATGAAAATCCATGAGGATCAAGTAAAAGTTATAGACTTGGTGGTTGATAGGGAGAGTGAATTACCTCTCAACATGTAGCCCTAGAAGAAGCCTCAAAAGTAGCTTCAGGAAATTGTGAAGCAGTCACAATTGGAGAAGCAAAGAGGAGACCAAGTGGAGGCATCCACTCACACAAAGACCTCCAGTAGGGGGAAATTTTGAGCCAAGTGGGAATAGGGAGCACATGCATCCATACCTCTAGGTGTGATTTTGGGTGATGTGAAGTGATAGTCCCAAGAGGGTTGAAATTGGGTAGTGTCCATTGAGAGGTTTTGTCTCATGGATCATAACTTGCTACGGGAGCCCAAAGTACATAGTAGCAGGAGGAATCAGTGGGGTATGATGTAGTCATAGATAAGATTGTCAAAGGCTAGAGAAACTAGATACTGAAGAGCCTAGAGAAGATTTTACAATAGTGCATAAAGGTAGAGTCAGTAGAAGCGCAAATTTTTCAGTCAACTAAGGCAATAACAGTCAAAGACTTTGATGACAAATGCATCATACTGATTCAAGTTGGATGTTTTTTTCCAGTTTAGGAGTTGTTGTAGCAAGAACACTAGAGATAAGTGTTCCATGCAAAACATTCCAAAGGTTCAGGATCAGGATAGAGTTGAATTCATTTCTTGTTTAGAGGGAGTGTTGAAAATAACAACAAGAAATGTTAAAAATAACATATAGAAATTCCAATTTAATTTGTCCTTAAATTAAATTGTAATTATTTTCTCATAACAACTTGTAATAGTTAACTAAGTTAAGTTGACTTAGTTAGCTTAGGAAATTTGAGTTGGAATTCTATCTGGAGTCATGTAAGAGTAATCCCTAAGTTTTAGGGGTCCAAATTGAGTTTATTTGATTTGTAATTAGATAGCTTAGTTTGACTGAGTTATTGTCAGTTAAACTAGTTCTAACTATTGGAGGCACTAGTACAGGTCTACTAGTTAGTTAGTGCACCAAAGCACCTCAGTGCCACACGAGCTAACTAAAGATTCACTCATAAATAACTCATGCATGTCAGTTCATAGGAAGACCCAGTTGAGATTAGAGTTCAAGGACAATGCACTATCAGTTGTATAATTTTTCGAGTTGTACAAATGGTGCATGCAATTAGTTGAGGGCCTTAGTTTGGATCGCACAATCAAGGAAGAAGGATTTCCTTGTTAAATAGAGGTTAATTCCTATAGGAATTATGCAAGGAATCAGAATCTTGAAGACTAGGAATTTGGCTAAGTATTGGCCAAAGGAATTCATCAGACAGAGGATAGGAAATTCTTGTGTCGGTTGAGCTCAAGGTTGAGAAGACCATATTATATTCATCCAGATTCTTTGACCAGGAGTGGTGTAATGAAATAGGGGCTTGGAGAGTAGCATAATAGGCTAAGGTTTGGCTTGAGATAGCTTATGAGTAGAAAGTTGACTGTACTTGTGCAGGGATTGTTCTAGTGAGAACAAGCTTTGTATTATCAATCATATTTATGATTAATGCAATAGATAGTGGGGGTTTTGAGCATTGGTTTTCCCTAGAGAAACAATTGTGTTATGTGTCTTTCATTTGTCTTATTCTTGTTCATATTGTTTTCATTGATTTATTGGCTTCCACTGGTTGAAAGTAGAAGTAGATTATTGTCTCTTGTCTTAGTAGATTACATGAGCTTGTGAATCTACAGGAAAATCTACAGACCCCTAAGTCCTTCAAGTCATTCTTCATCAGCATGGTCAGACTTGGGGGCACCTAACCCTTTTCCTTTTTTAGAAACACTTGATATCTCCGATATGTATAAACTAACTAATGATCTCATCTATCATCACTTGCATTGCCCCCCAATGCCGCACAATATACCTACCAACATTCCAAAGTTGTAAGGGAAACAAGGGGATGGTTTAGAGACACATGTCACCACCTACCATTTATGGTGTGTATCGAACTCCATGGTTGATGATAGTATCCGGCTCGGACTCTTCCCCTACACCCTTACTAGCAATGCTGTCAAGTGGTAAATTGAGTTATCATGTGCATCAGTCAATACCATTAGCACCCTAGTAATTGAATTCTTAAAGCACTTTCAACTTCCTATCCACTATGAAACTAGAATGGAACTCCTTACTACCTTACACCAAGACACCTCCACTCACATCTATGAGCATATCCATGAATGGAGATGTAGGCGAAGCCTTGTCAAATCCCCCATTTTAAATTACTTGTTAGCAGATTGGTTGTACAAATCACTTCTTCCTCAAATTGCCAAGGATGTTTCCTTAGGTGGTGTGTCATGGAATACCAATCCATTCTTCGTACCCAAAATTTATATTTGATTTACTCTCAGTATGGCATGTTATATGATGTAATCCCACATGCCCCTTGAACTTCCAATGGTCGCGCCATGGAAAATTTTAGGGGAAAATATTCACAAATGGGCTAATTTTCCATGCTTTTTCCAAAAAAAGATCTGCCAATTCCCATTTTTTCCTAAAAATGATTCGCCCAAATTTTATAAGAAAAAAAATATTTTACCTTAAAAATAGCCAAAATTTTATAGAGACTATATATAAAATCATTATATTTTTGAATATTTTTACTAAAATATCACCAAGAATTTTGGAGCAACATTTAATGTTTTTTGGGTCATTGTATTGACCAATATTGGATCAGTTAAAGGCAGCCTCTGGAAGTCAAGGAGGAGGGTTAGATTTGGTGCTTAGATTCCCTATACTAGTGACATATTCCACAGTGATTGAGTAGCAGAAGATTGTTGTGCATTGGTTCAAAGTGTTGACCATTGCTTGGGTTAGTTTGTGGGATGCTTGTAGGAGGCCTTAGGAGTTGTTTGGAGGATCCCATGTGGATAGTTGGGAGGCCTACCAAGTAGCCAGGTGACAGTAGGAATATCAGATCGGAAGGTAAGATGATAGTAGCAAGGTGTGTTGAAGATGGACCCGTGTATGATGCATTGATGGTGTCCTAGGCAAGGACATATTGATGTGCACATATTTATGCAATAACTCCTCTATTCTAGAAGCAAAGGGAGAATTGGAGAAGTCTGTGGGAAGCCATGTGTAAGGGTCTCCCAAGTGTGGGGATGCCCTAACTAGGTGTTGATGCTACAATGTGGACTTGGTCTCTCGTGGACTATTTGAGGGCAGCGTGAGAGAAAACCAAGTGTGGAAGAGATTGCACACTTATGGTTTACTAAAGGATAGCGTGATAGTGTCCAAGTTGGAGCCCAGTGAGAAACTCCTTGATGGAAAAAGGTGATTGCAAGAGAGGCAGTTGATGAGCTCAAGGGTCCGATCAACCAGGAGCAATTTTGGAGCCCGAGACTTATGCGTGGAGAAGGAATTCTATAGAAGATGATGGGAAATCCACCTAGCCTATGTTCATTGTGGGAGATGGGCGTCTTACAGTGATATGTAGTATCCCATTGTGCCCTGTGTTGGTATTCAATGGTGCAACACAGGAAGACCATGGTGGGTTGAAGTCCCTAAGTAGCTGAGGAGCAGCAGTGGGCAGTTGAGAGTTATTCACAAGTGGAGATGTGAACAACTCGACAAGAGTCTCGATGTGTTGTGGCCTTGATGAATGAATGTATGACTAGAGAGTAGATTGGATAGCTTAGATTCAATGGCCAAATTGACTTGGATCATTGATAGAGGCAGAAGCTGCAGACTGGGAACCGCAGGATCAGGAAAGTATAGGGTACGACCAAGAGGAAGAGAGAATGCTAAAACCAGATGGCCGGAGTATATTTTTGAGGACAAATTGGTTGTCGATGGACTAAAGCCAAGTCCTAGTTTTTATCTTGTACTAGTATATGTATGAGGGTCATTATCCCCGGTATAAGAGCCCTAGACTGTTGTATTATATGTTGTTAATATAAAAAAGTTGGGTTGAAAAATTAAAAAGTTTTCTATGTTCTTTGCATGTGTGATTTGCTGCTTTATATTTCTGTTGTGCAAAGTAGTTTATGGTTGAGATTATTGATTTGGTAGCATCAGTGATTTTAAGACTTTAACCTAGACCCAAGGTCATGTAAATTCAACACTTTGGGCATACCGAATGCTAGTCAAAACTGCTATAGGCTTTACACCATTTCAGCTTGTCTACAACCTAGAAGTAGTTCCTATTTAGTTCGAGGTTCCCTCCCTAAAATTAGTTGTTGAAATCCTACATGGCACTACTGCTGAAGAAGAGCACTTACTTTCACTAAATTAGATGGATGAGACTCTTAGATATTTCACACTCACTCTTGAAGCCCATAAGCATCGAGTCAAAACCCAATATGACAAATATTTCAAGCCTCGATCTTACCAAGAGGGAAAACTCGTTTTACTTTATGATCATAAGCATGATCTCTTGGGGAAATGAACCCTTAAACCATTATGGGTTGGTCCATATGTCATTACTAAGGTCCTGTCAAAAGGCATTTGTGAACTTCAGGACTGTGATGGAATTTCACTCATCGAGCCCCGTAACGGGCTTTATCTGAAAAAATATTTTTCCTAGTGTGCTATTGGGCATCTTCTTTGTAAATTGATGTATATAATTTTGCCTATTTTGGTGTGTCTAGATTTTTTGGCTTTTAAATGGGTATTTGTCTCATACACATCTCTATCTGTATAGATGTCTTCGTCACCCTTACCATACATCATATATGTGGATGGTGCCAATCATCACACATGGCACATTGCATCAGTTGCTTAGGTCCTTTACACACCTGAGTCAGAAATACTTAGTTTCGAGGGATTTTTCTTAGCCCTTCCACCAACAATATTGTTGAGTACATGTTTGTTATGAAACTCCTTACTGAAGCCTCATCTCGGGACATCTCCAATCTGGTGGTCAGGTTAGATTCTCAGCTAATTGTTATCCAATTGACTAATCACTATCACATTCGCAATCTAATGCATTAGTTTATTCATTGGAAAATTATGTATTGGATTGGAATCTGTCTCATTCTTTGTAGTTACATGCATGAGTCTAAAATTTTCATAGCTAAAATTTTACAAAAATCAAAACAAACACATACACCATTAATCACCAAAAATATCTGTATATATATATATATATATATATATATATATATAATATATATATATAGATATATATATATAATATATATATATATATATATATATATATATATATATATATATATATATATATATATATATATAGACAGATCATGTCCAACCTTTTCACATCGAAAATTCCCAAACCTTGGGTGTTTTAAAGTACAAAAATGGCTTTGTTAAGCCTCACTCTGACACTCGCTAGACATACCTACTCCTGTTGAGCCTGTTGCTCATGGTAATAGATAATTGCTCTAGCTAACCTCCTCTAAGGCACCAAAAATTTCTCTAGCACACCCACTATGTGTCGCTACATATGGATCGATATCTCTCTCATGGGAAGAGGCAACACACCCATGCTCAAACCTTCTAGGTTCCTAGCAACCTCATGTAGACTTTGTGTGCCATCTCCATATTTGGCGGTTGTCACACCCTCTGTTGCTACTCCAGCCCCAGGTAGCTGATCACCTCACCTAGTATGGTGAGGCATACCCACAGGACATACAAGTGCCACATTTGTGTCAATCAAACACTAAAACCTTTTCACCCATAAGAAAAAAGAATTGCATAAATTCAAAAGACAAAAAATGATTTTTTCATGTTGATTGATCCTCTTACCTAATGGACCCCACGGAGTGACAGGTAGCAGTATCACCACGGAGTGACGAGTAGCAGTATCAGTTTAGGATCCCCTGAGTAGTTCATGATGACATAAGGATAATCCTCAATCATTAGGATCTGGCCACTAAGCCACTCAAAGAAGTCATCCTCGAAAAAGTTTCTAATTGTTCCCCCTCCAGTACGATGTGTTAGGGATGCCCATCGCTCTTTTCGAAGATCCCTGGGACTGGCTATACCTACACTCATAGGAGACCTCATCACAGGAACTCTCTATAGGATAAAGGACATGATCAAAGTGCCATAACAAAACTCCCTTTGGGCCCGGGTCTTACAAGTTGTCAACTCTACTTTCACCTGATGGAGGACTCCCTCACACCATTTGAATACCTGCGGATGTAAGTAGTCCAATTCTAGTAGAAACTGGGCCTTTGCAGCCACATGTTGACTCTTATACCCTACTAGGCATATGATTGTCCATATATTAGACCTCATTGGTCTTATTCTGATCCATTCTATAGAAATCCTATTTCTCACTAGCCGATTGCCATCTCTGTAATATGTTTGGATCAACTCCATAGTGGTCCTGGGATCAACTCTCCCTTTTCCTATCATGTTTACTTGTGCACCTCTGCATGATAAACCAATGAGGAAATAGATATCGTCTCTCTCGATCGAGAGCTCATGGTCCCCAATCTTGAACACACCCTGTCATTCATACAACCATTGGATGATCCAGCTAAGGAGATCCTCCTGACTCTTCATCAGGTCAAGCCCGGCATACTTTAGCAGCCCACATCTTCACAAAGTTTCCAAACAAGTTAGATCATTTAGCGTTTGTAGTTCCTCAGCATCATGAGGTCTTTCTCTCCACATACTAATTTTGTAAACTTAATTCCTACACAACAAAACCCTTGAATTAGTCTTCAGCTAGCAAAAACCCCTAGGAAATTAAGAAATCCAAGTTCATCTTATGCTTCATCAGCTAACACGATCCTCCAGTGCCCATAGGGTGTGCTAATGCCCTTCCCTTTCATGGGTAGGGAGTTTAACATGCCACATGGCCTAGGTGATGGCGTTATCTATCCAAGCCACACAGGGCTTGCTCAAAATTACAAAATTAACCAGTAAAATGCCTGAATTAAGTATTGAAATATAATATAGGGATGAATCCATCTACCTAGAATTGATAGCACGTTAAATTGTTTCCTAGATTTCTTGCAATATCTCGCAAAATTTTTTCTTCTTTTTCTCCCCATAGCACTCTCGCAGAACTCAAAAAGTGAAAATGAGGGTCTGTCACCCTTCTTATAGTCACTCTGGAGGTATGACTCACTCTAGTTAGTAATTGAAATTGAGGTTTTTCATTCTTATATTGTTTAAACAGGCACCATATTGATATGTTGTCAACTTCTACTTATGCTCTTATGATATTTTAGTGTCTTTATTCAGATTTGACCGAGTTTGACTCCAGATGAGCACGTTCATTTTTAGGACTTTTTTCTCTCGCTCTTAAACTGAAAAATCCCCGAGTTACCTTTTAGGGCTTGTAAAACTCCTACAAAGAAGATATGAGGACTTTATTTTTGAGACCCTTTCTCGCTCTTAACTGAAAAATCCTTGAGTTACCTTCTTCAAGCTCGTAAAACTCATACGAAGAAGACTTGAGCAGTTCTTTTATCTCTTTTTTCTTGCTCCTTAAAATGAAAAAAAGACATATCGAGTTTTTCTTCGTCTAACTCATTAAAATTTCACGAATAATATCAAGTTCACTTTGTCTCCTCGTACTCATAACAAAATGAGGTAGACAGTTATTGATCATAGGCTTATCACTTTATCTAGACTCAATGGACTAAATTATGGAAAATGAATTGTGTCAAATATACTATTAACCCTTTGTTGCACCTAGTCATCAAACATGACAAAGGTATCCCCTTGGAGTTGTTCTTTATGATCTTTTCATACTCTCCAAATATGAAAAGGCCACCGAGTTTACCCATATGGGTTCATTAAACTTAATCATATGGGGAAATTTTGGACAAACAGTGACTCGATATCTATATTCGGAAGGATCTTTTGGCAGCATCCCTTGAACATGGCTCTCCCTTAGTAAACCTATTTTGTTAGCATCTCACTGAACCTTACCATCCTATGAGTTTAGCCTTCATACTCTGATGTTCTTGCATCCCTATATCCTAACACACTTTGGCGTCATGAGTCTAAGCTACTTGGTAACCTTGGTGTTGCGCCTTCTATTGTTCAAGGGATTCATTTATCCTCTACTTCCTGTCTCGACCATCCATCATATGCCTCAAAATTTCCCTCCATTTGTTTGACCCATTGCTCAAAATCTATCTCCAAAACAATCATTCTTATCCAATTTCATGTCAACTGATGTAGGATACCTCACTGACTATCTTTTGATAGATCTCTTCCTATCGACTTCAACACTTTATCTAGGAAGCAGATACAAAAACATATTAGTACCTTGGAAATTGCAGTCCTTAGTGGTAAGTTACCTTGTGTTTGATTGGGGGTTTTCATCATTGGCTCCCAGTTGAATAATTATATGAGTGTTCTATGAAAACGTCCTTCTCACACTCGCTAGATTGTACTGCACATCTTGGAGACCATCATCCTTATCAGTGGCCATCCTTGTGCCTGTTAACAATTTTCATCATTGACTGGTAATCAGATGATTTATCACATGTTTGACTTCAACTCCTTTATTCACATGTGTAGAAATATTTTGTTTAGATAAGTGGTGACCAAGACCTTGGGTAGAGGCTTACATCACTCAGCCTTGTTTCCTCTCCCAAACTATGTATATTGTTTTCGGAGATATCTCATCAGATTGATCATATTATGACACAAATTCCACATTGTACCTATCGGTGGACATGAAATCACTCTAACACAGATACTAAACATGGGAATTCCCGACTCGGGACATGATCTTATATTTTTGACATATGTGGCTTGTTTCAGGTCTACCGCAATCCCGAAGCTCTAGTCCTCTCTCTATTCTACTAAATTTATAAAGTATTCCGACCATCGTCTTCATCTTTAACATCACACTTTAGGGGGCATATGTTATACAACAAAATGACCTCCTCATCAACTCAGAGGAGAAATATATATTGGTTGGAAGAAATACCTAAGTTAAAGGCCTATTTATGAGGGCAACGCACCCTAGAAACAGACAAGAAGAGTTATAACGCTTCCTAGCTCTTAGCCAAAAGAATTAATCCCTAGGTTAATGCTATGTTTATCCTAAAGGGAATCGTTACTAGATATTTATGAGATTCTGGAGGTCAAAGCACGAGTTGGCTGAATAACAATCCACTTTTCACTCAAATGTTAGCTCGAAAAATAGGAAACATTTGCCTCATGCCTATGTAAGGACATTGTTATTCGTAACAGAGTCTCATGGGAAGGGAAAGAGAAATAAAGTGAGGTAACATCTAAGCTTTTGTGTCACTGGAACTCATGAAAGAATTGGAAAGGATGGGCCTCTCTCCATCTATAAATTGGAGGCTCAGTCATTATAATGGAGGTCGAATGGTTATCGAAATTATGCAAGAGCTTAAGTATTGTTATGCTAACAAGAAGTTGAGAGAGAAGTGAGAGAGTGGAGCCAAAGGACTAAAGGAGGCTTGATCTAGCCAAGATGGTTGTAATCATCCTTCTTCTATCTAATAATATAAATATGTTTCTTTGTTGCCTACTTGACGGTGTTGATATTTTTCTCCTCTAAATGTTGGTTCGATTTCACGATTGATAAGTAATTGAGATGCATGTTGGTTTATATTCTCTTATATATTGATGTTTTTATTATCAAAGTTCATAGGCTATGGAGACTACGCTTTGTCTTGTTTATGTGAAGGTTTTAATTTAGGAGCTGGTGAAGAGGTCTTCCACTGTGCCGCACTAAGTTCTACATTAGGACTACACCAAAGGTTGAGGTAATATTTCTCCTTTTTCTTTGTCAATCATGGATTAATATGAATATATGTGTGTTTGTTTGTGACAATTGCAACTAATATTAAATAGTATTCCATGGGTCTCGGGAAGATCTAAGATGGTATTTCATCCACAACCACGTGTGTATTAATCCCTATAGAAAGCGACCATAAATTTTCAGTCACATGGATGACCCACTTTGTGTGAAACTAGAAGAAAATACAAAAAATTCCAAAAAACCCACACACAAGCAAAGAAAAATGAGGAATATTCAGACAATTAAGCCCTAAAAATAGCCACAAATAGTTGAAAAAATTATGAGAAGCTCACAAAATAGGAATAGGAGATAAAGCAAGAAAAACACAAGGTAAAGAAGACAAGAGATAAGAATTCTCTTATTCAAAGCACCACTTTTGTTGCGATTAAATTTACATGCAAGGAGTTATTTCTCCATGATCTTGTGTCTACATAAGATCATCAGATAGCAAGAGAAAAATGGCCAATAGATAAATAATCAAACCCTAACCCAATGCTCATACATGCAACAAGAAAATGGTTCTAGATTCTATAAATGAAAGATCATGCACCTGCCCTCCTTGCAGGTTGGTGAAGGGTTTTGAACTTGTAGCAGAATCCTTGCACTCCACTCAATCAATTTTCTTCATCTACACTCAATATTAACACCTTCACACATCCAAAAATGCTCAAGGATGACAAGATCTTCCTTGGAATATTGTCAACTCAAAACATCACAGAAATAACATATTGTTGCTGCAAACATGTAAATACTGGGAAGGAACATATATTTCTATTAATCTAGAAAAAAGTACAAGTGTATCTTCACCTTGGGTCGCCTCTCCAAAATCCAAAAATCTCCCCACTATAATAGGAAAAATCCCATGAAGAACAAATCCTATAGTAGCATATCACTCATAAACTTTGTCTCTCTCAAAAAGGATATAGTTTTGAAGTATAAATTGTCGATCCCAAAGAATATAAATGTAGCTCTAGCTAGCCTGGCCCTCCCAAATCATCCTATATAAATAGGATGAAGAGAGATCCTAAGAGGATGAACGTAGACACTTAGGATGACAAGAAGTTATGGAAGCTTCTCAATGATAAGCCCTGGCCATCTCGAATAGGTGATGAGTTGAACTAATCTCCTAGGAACCACAAGACTCTAGAAAGATTCCACAGTCGCGGGCATAGAATAAGAAAAAGTAGGTTGCAGTCGCATGCACGAGGGATGCTGCCAATGATTGGACGGCTCTAATCACATGCATAACCCATGATCCATGTGATCATGTTTCATAAGTGGAAAAAGAAGGTGTGAGGCCGAGGAAAAAGGTCAACCAACATAATGTCTCAGAGGCACTAACCTTAGGGAGAAAAATGGGTTGATAACAATAAAGGATCTGATAATTATTTCTTAGCAATTGTAATTACCCTAATAAAGGATCCTGGATACTATGCACATTGTGTCAAAGTGAATACATTGTCACTAACTAAATTCATAAATAACACTACAATCAATTTTTGAAATTAATTTAGTAACATTTTCTATAAAGGGACTGTTGTACCAGCTACAATAGCCCCAAATTATTGACATTTATAAAATTTGGAGTCCCTCCTTACTTTCACTTTCAAGAAATGAGAACCCTTGTTTCTCTAAGTCAACAAGTCATATAGTTGCATTAGCACATTTTATATAAATAGCTTAGTGCCTATCACCTCATTAGCACAACACAATTCTTACTAATAGTCTAGTGCAATTAATTGTCTTAGCATTGTACAGTGCTATTCAGTAGCACATTGCAATGTTATTCCTTAGTGCAGTGCATCGCAAAGTAATTCTTTAGCACACCACCTTAAATCTTAGCACACCTCTCTTACCTAATCAATCATGGACTCAAGGGAAATATATTTGTTAAGGAGGATCTCCCATCACAAACTAGACTTGAAAATAAAATTCCAAAGAGATCAAGCTACAAGTGCTTGTCCAAAAAAATGGGCATTATTTAGGCCCCATTCTCCCCATTCTTTTGGAAGGCCAATCCTTTTCATTTAAACAAATGCAACCTTCTATACTCCGCACTACCTCTCCAAATATAATTAAAACATAAATTCCTTATATTTTATAAGATACATTTTGGTATGTACACGAGGAGGTGGTAATAAATTGGTTGACTTCTACAAATTATTTCACAATACCATCCTAATTACTCTGGAAAACAACCTAATTAAATCAGTTTTAGCTGTCCTATATTTCTCAACATGGTTTCTAAGCTAAGGTGTCAAGACACGAAAAAGAAGCTTAAAGAAGGACACTCAAGGGCCGAAGCACTAGAAAAGCATCTAATAATCATCAAGAAGAGTTCGATCAACAAATATAAAGAAGCCATATACCCAACGAAGGAAGAATAAAGAAAAGATAATCATTTCCTTCTTTGTTTTGGGCTGATTCTCCTTCACATGTGCGAAGGTTAGGGAATCATCCTACAGTAGTAGAAGCCAGAAATTGCAGTCACCCAAAGGATCCAAAGTTTTGGTTAAAGAATGACTATTTAGCAAGCCAAATTGTCAAGAGGAGTCAAGGTAAAGAAAAGTTAAAAGAAGGCAAGACTGTCCATTTCCACTCACATGTGTGACATAGGGTTTCTGCAGGAGAAGCTGAAATTACAATCCTGTAATAATAAGCCTAAAATATGAAGAAGGGCCAAAATTTGAAGTTGTAGAAGATTTTGTTGGGCAGGTCAAAGTTGCAAAAGAATGTGTTGGGAAAGTCAAAGTTCTAGAATAATCTGTGGAGCAAGTCAAAATTGTAGAAGTTGTTGGATTTAAGGTTTGACTTGGTCTTTGAGGACCTTGGTGAAGGGTCATAGGTCTTGGAATTCGTCAATTGAAGTCTTTATAAGATGAAGAACTTGTTTGGGTTTTCCTCTCAAGTGGGAGACTTTTTGGCCCTGGATGATCGCCTATATTTTGTGTCTCTTGTCTCTTTATTTTTTATGCTTTGGTAGTTGTTTGATGAAGAATAACACTATAATAATCTAACTAAAGAGAAGATCATAATTTACTAAATGTAAAGAGGATTCACAAGAAGTTATCATTAGAAGAGAAACCATCTAATTTTGATGCCCTAGATTTCTCAACCACTTTTTAATGATATCTAGATGGGATTATGCAGGGATGCCAAGGGAAGATCTATAGATATATTCTACCCCTGATGTCCATGTAGTAGGAAACAATATCCTTAAGGAAACATGGCATGAAGAAGGCAACATGGAATGAAGGAAGGCTAGATATGAACTAATGGTTCACTTTCCGATGAAAGGAATAATGACATGACTAACTCATGGATGAAAGTGATGGATGGTTTGTGCCCTATGAAGAAGTCCCAAAACATGAAGACTCATGAATAAATGAAATAAGTTCATGACATCGCAAGGAGGAGTTCTTAAAGCAGTTAGTTTCCCCATCATCTCCAACTAAATAGTTGTTGTATGCCCCTAATTAAGAGGGAGCCTGGAAACAAGTTTCTAACTTGGTAGAAACTTGGAAGAAAATTACTAAGCCAACATGAAGCTTAGGTACATTCCTTCCGTAGGAATGAGTATATTCCTTCATTAGAATAGGTATGTACTCCCTAAGTTGAGAGCGAGACATAGACACATCATTCTTGCCTTCACTTGGGAAGACGAAATGGAGGATAGGGTAAACATATGTCATTCAATACTCTTTTAGGATGAGTTAGGGAATCCAAGAAAAGAGTTGTCATGAAGGACCGATATTCTTTGAGGACTGGGAATCCAAGATAAGAATAGTCCCGGTGGAATATACTTTGAGAGAACTTGTGTGGGATGTGTTCCAAGAGGGACAATGATGAGGGTGTCTATACACCATTGGTCTTGCCAGCATTCTGTTGTGATCTTGTGGAGAGATAGAGTGGTTATTCAAGGCTTTTCTATGTGACAATGTTGAATAATATGATGTTATGTAGATGGGTTACCAATCTGAATCTTCTTATGATAATTCTTGAGATTGAGAATGTCAAAGTACCTTGTATGAATTATAAATACCTCCCTAGTTAAGAGGGAGTGTTGAAAAGTGTAACTAGGTTCAGTCTTCATAGTGACATGTTTAATTGTGATTTTATGTAATTAATGTAAAGAGGAAAAATAAAATTATTTTTTTAATGCTTGTCTCATGAGTTTCAAGAGCAAGGAATTTTATTTTTAGTTAAGGCTCCCATTGTCAGTCCTTAGGATTGGGAATTTCACAAGAAAATAGGAGGAAATTCCTATCTTTTAGGACCTAATGCCCTCAATAATTGCACAAGGAAATAGGAGGAAGTTGGGTCATTGAATTGGTTAAGTGTTAGCCAGAGCAGGATAGTCAATAGGAGAATAGGTTTACTGTGCAGGGTGTGCTTAAGGATCGAAGAAAAACATTGTAATAGTTTCTCATTCTCATCTGATTAATGAAAAGAAATAGAGGGGTTTTTCCCAGCTGGGTTCCCTTATAAAATTATTGTTCTCCTATGATTTTTATGGTTGCATGTCATTACATGTGTTTATAAATTGTGATTTCCATTCCACATAATAATAGAGGAAATTTGTAATGTCTTGTTTTCAGTTCAAATTCATTAATAGTAACAAATTTCTATTAATTTCTACATGGTATCAGAGCCCAAAATCACAATAGAAACTAGTCAATAGATCTTCTCCTTCATAAATTTGATGAGGATAGATGTCAAATTTGATGAGGATAAGGCTATGAGATGCTCTCT
The DNA here is from genome assembly GCA_000404065.3 of Pinus taeda. Classification (NCBI taxonomy): domain Eukaryota; kingdom Viridiplantae; phylum Streptophyta; class Pinopsida; order Pinales; family Pinaceae; genus Pinus; species Pinus taeda. Next base: position 57,993 of record APFE030966415.1, read on the forward strand.
AAAGTGAGAGTTGAGTATCCCACCAAAGGAGGAGCTTTTAGTTCCTAAGGAGGAGCCTCAGAAAGAGCTTCAGGATATTGTGCAGAAACCACAAATGGAGGAGCAGATAGGAGGTCAAGTGGATGCACCCACTCAACCAAATTTTCCAAATAGGGGAGGAAAAGAACCATAGAAGTTGGAAGATTGGAATAAGATGCATGGGAGCATGTGGGAGCTCTGACATATGTGCACATGCATAGGAGGTCACCATACAGGTACACTGGATATATGGATCTCATGACATAACTCATTGGGACATAGCCTTTTTCATTTGAGGAAGAAGTTTCTAAACCAGTGAGGGTTGATGCCATGGTGGAGGAGTATCACTCCATAATGAAGAACAACGTATGACATGCGGTGTCAAGACAAGAGAACAAGTCATTGGTTGGTTATATATGGATCTACAAAGTGAGGAATGTAGTTGATGGGAGAATCAAGAAGTACAAGGCCATATTTGTGGCCAAAGGCTCCTCTTAGGTAGAGGGAGTGGACTATGAGGAAGAATTTTCCCCAGTGGCAAGATATTCCTCGATCAAAATCATTATAGAATTAGTTACGCATATGGATTGGAATATCCATCAGATGGATGTGAAGACCACCTTTCTCAATTGTGTTGTTAAGGAAGAAATTTACATAGAGTAGCCAAAATGATTTGAGACATATGATAGCGAGACACATGTGTGTCGACTCAGGAGAGCCCTTTATGGTCTCAAACAAGCACCCCAAGCATGGTATACTCAGATTGACACATATCTCAGTGGATGGGGCTTCACCAAAACTGAAGTAAATTCCAATCTCTATCACATTATGGTGTATGGCAAATATCTTATATTGGTATTTTATGTTGATGACTTGATACTTACAGGGGATGGGTAGTTCATCCACTCTTACAAAGAGGACCTTGCAAGAGAATTTGAGAAGAAAAACATGGGCTTGATGCATTACTTACTTGGGCTAGAAGTATGTCAAGGTGATGGTGAGTTATTTGTGAGCCAGGGGAAGTATTCCTCTGAAATACTTCATAGATTTCACATGGAGAACTACAAACCTATGGACACACCTATAGCTACAAATTGGAGGAACGAGAGTGATTCTTCAAGAGAGGTAGTAGATGCTACCATTTACAAGAAACTTTTTGGATCCTTGATGTATCAATTGAACACAAGGCCCGACATATGCTATGTAGTTAATCAGTTGAGTCAAGCCATGGTGAAGCCTACAAAGATGTATTAGAAGGAAACAAATCATGTGTTGAGGTACCTCAAAGGCACAAATGAGTATGGGTTATGGTATAGGAATATAGAGGGGGTGAAGCTCCAAGGATTCACTAATGCAGATTGGGTAGGGAGTCCATCAGATAGGAAAAGTACTGAAGGTGCTATCTTTAGTGTTTGGTATGCAACTATTTCCATGTATAGCATGAAAACGAGGTCTGTGGTACTCAGCTCCGCAGAGGTTGAATACATGGTTGCAAGTCAAGCAGCATTTGAGGCCATATGGATGAGGAAAATACTTGTGGGTATTTTCAATCAGGAAATGGATCTGAGATTGATTTATTGTGATAATCAAAGTTGTATCAAACTCTCTGAGAATCCAGTATTTCATGGAAGGTTCAAGCACATTGATGTCAAGTACCATCACTTGCGGGATAGTGTGCAAAGGAGAATTATGATGCTACAATACACTTCAACTGAGGATCAAGATGCATATATCATAACAAAGGCATTCTCAAGAAGCAAATTTGAATTCCATAGGTGCAGGATAGGGGTGATGCAAGGTCCCTTTCTTGGTAAGAGGGACTGTTAGAAATTGTAGCAAGAAAGGCTCAATTTGACTTTTACCTTAGTCAAATTAAGTAATCCAATTTTCCACATTAGTAGGATGACTTGGATTGCAGTTAACTTGTGTGACACAACCTTTTCTACTAATTAACTCGGTAAATTCGAGTTAGAGGCTTGGAGTAGAGTTGTGCATGTGGTGGTTGCTGAAATTTAGCAAGATGATTCAGTTATTTTTTGTTGAACTCAATTAAGTGAGCTCAAGTACTTAGTTGAGATAGTTGAAGGTCAGTTGAGTAGTAGAAGTATTGTTTACTCAATGATCTCTCAGTTAAACTAATCAATCAACTAAAAATAGCCCAAACCTGCATGGAATTCAAATTGCCTAGATAGAGTGGAGGAAAATGCACATTGTAATTATCAATTGTATACTAGTTGAGTGTAAAGGCTTGGTAGTTAAGCAGGTGAATCATTCCTTGGGAACTGCGAAAGAAAATGGGAGGAAATTCATACCTTTTAGGAGCTAATTTCCTCAAGGATTGTGCAAGGAAATAGGAGGAATTTGGGGCCTTGAATTGGCTAAGTATTGGTTAGAGCAGGAAAATGATTAAGAGAATAGGTTTATAGTGTAGGGTTTGCTTCAAGATTGAAGCAAGACATTGTAATAGTTTCTCATTCTCATCTCATTAATGAAAAGTAGCAGAGGTGTTTTTCCTAGTCGGGTGCCCCTATAAAATCATTGTGTTCTTATGGTTTTGATGGTTGCATGTCATTGCATGTGTTTCTAAATTGTGATTTCCATTCAGAAAAATAGTAGAGGAAATTGTAATCTCGTGTTTTCAGTTCGAATTCATCAGTAGTAACAAATTTCTATTGATTTCTACATATATCATATACAAATGAAAGGTGGTATAGGTAAATTTTGCTACCAATTATAATACCTTTTAAATAACCTTAGGTTTTTTCTTATATAAGTTCTCAACTTAGATCCTTGACCACAATAAGGAATAAAAATGGGGATAGAGGACACACCTACCTTAACCCTCCATTATGCCTAAAGAAAACTAAATCAAAGCCATTAATTGAAATTACAAATGAACCAAGGTTACACAACCCATAAACCAATTTACAAAATGTACATTAAAACCCAAGTGAATCACAATAATCCTAAAAAACAATGATATTTCTCTATCGTGGGCTTTAGAAAGTTTTAATTTTATAACCAACGAAGACAATTTTGTGTGTTAATCGGATGAAGCCCCTCATGGGCTACCCTTATAGCCTCATGAATTCATTTGCATGACAATAACCCAAGATATTCACTAGAAATAACAATTGATAATACCTTCTTGACTCTCGAACCAATCACTATGAAATTATTTTATAAATACAATTCCTTAAGGATACATGCATGTACTATTAAAGAGAAATAGGTTTGAGGAACTTATGTAACGAGAAGTTTAAGAAACCATTTGAAAAAAAATGGATCAAACCATAAGGAGTTGAAAAATTTGTAATGTCAAAACTTAGAAACAAACAAAAGTCGAGGCATATGCATATGAAGCTGAAACCTTGGAAAAAATATGCATATAAAACTAAATGATCCTTGAAGGCCTGAGGGTATAGTCTCTTCAAGTATAATTCATTTTATGGATGCTTGGGGAGTTTACCATTAGGACTCGCAAGTAGGTAAACCCCCTTTCCCAATAATGTTTAATGATGTTCTTGCCACAAAAATTAAGACTTCCCTTGACCTAATGTATCATGAACTTGGTTGTAAACAAGGACTAGATAACCTTCATAAAATGAGTGAGGGTGAACTTGACAATCATTCGAGGCTTTGGAACCTTTTCTTTTAGATTTTTTATTTGTAAAGAGATAAATTAGTCCTTGTTTTCTTAGTTCAAAGTGAACAAAATTCTATCAATATTGGTGGTATTAGGAATGAGTTAAATAGCTAAATGGAGGGAAGGGATTTCATTCTAGATGGGTAAAATTTCCTCAACACCATGAATGAGATGAAAACTTCTAAATCAATTCATAATGACGATGAATGCACAATAGGCCTACAAAGCATAGAACAACATATTATTCATGGTTTTAAGGATTTCATCGATGACCTAAAGTTGGCCATTACCCTATAAACATTTGTGTAGAAAATCAATACACAAAACCTAAGTGTGGAGACAATTCTTGGGAGACTTTACATTCAAAATGTGAACCATGGTTAGAGACCATCTATTTGACAAATTAAAGCAAGTAATGACATGATTGTAAAATAAATAGGAGGTTATTGTTGAAGGTTGGCATGGTTTAAACATGCTTCATAAAATAATCAATGATTATAACAATGTACTTGTGACCATTAATGGATGTTGGCTAAAAATACATAATGTTGCTTCCCCACTTGCAGAAGGCACCAATAATGACTGCAAGTTGAAGCATAACTAATGGATCTCTACCCTTGGGGGCATACTAGTTTGACTACTAAAACATTGCTTAATTACTTGGCTGCAATCACAAAAAAGGATAGGCCAAAACTAAATAACATGGACAATATTTTAAGTAGTTTCCATCCTTGAGGTATGGCCACCATAAATTCCTCTATGGTAGTCATTTAAAAATCATTCATCATCATTTTGAACCCATAACACCATCTCCCACAATTCAAAACTAAGAAAATTAAGTCAAACACTAAAGCATTACATCTATTATCCACCATAACATGGCTTTCAGGATTTTATTGATGACCTCAACTTGGCCATTAACCTTGTAGATAGTGTGTAGATAATAACTCATGCACAAAACATAAGAATGAATGTAATTTTTGGAAGACATTATGTTCAAAAAGTGAACCATTGTTGGATACCAACTACTTGACGACACAAAGTAAGTGATGTCATATTTGAGAAAGAAGTAGGTAGTTGTGGTTGTAGGCTTGTTGAAGGTAGGAGTGGCTTCAACCCACCTCATAAAATAATCAATGGCCATAAAAATATACTTGTTACCATCAAGGGATGATGTATAGTACTCAATAAATTTATTCCCTACTGTCAAAATAGATCAATAGTGACTACTGAGTGAAAAGGAACCATTGGAAGTCTAACTTCGGAGGCATAAATTTGAAAATTAACACATCGCTTCATTGCTTGGATGTAATAATCAAAAAGGGAATGCCAAAAATGAATGACATAGATGATCTTCTAATAACTTTACATGTTTTAAAGATGACCACCACATGTATTGGTTTTGTTACTGCTCAAAATAGCAAGGGTCCTAAAAGGGCATCCTTGAAGGGTTACTACTAGGCTAAGGGCATCAATGGAGCGATAGCCCACTGTCACCTCGGCTAAGGCTCCCTAATCTTTAAATAATTTCATCGATGGGAGGAGACCCTTTATGATAGGGATTATGAAATGGATGGACCAATGATCAGGCGACGGGTGGTCCTAGAAGCATATTCACAAGAGAGGCTCAAATATGTGGCTTACTTGTCTTGGAAGACAAGATGGAAGGCTCTCTAGGAAAGGTTTCGGGAAAAAATTTAGTGTTAGGTTTTGAGTAAGTTCTTATAGAGGAGATCCATAAGCCCAAGAATTCTTGTGGAAACTTGGGTTCCAGGTGATCTTTGAAGAATTAACCTTTATAGTGAATGGGACCACACGAAACCAAGTGGACCTGAGTTTTAGTCAAGGGGATAGGATTTATCAACCAATGATATTATTGAAATATATAGGGAGGGGAAAGGGATCAAGGAATTAATTTTCAATGAAAGGTAATGCAAGGATCCCAGTGTGGTTTCTAGCCTAAGGGAAACCAAGGGCAAGAATTGGTCTTCGAGGTAGGGTTTGTGATATCTCAAAATCCCACTGTCATAATCTCATGAAATTTGGAGGGTTTCTTGAGGACACTGTAGGTTTTAACCCCATACAGAAATTAACTACATACGAATTCTAAATCATAGGAAAAATAAAAATTTGAGAGCATAACACATAAAACACATATGCACAAAGATTTCCCCTGGATCCCAAAACTGGGACTACCAGCTTGATTTTTCATTATATTCCTTTCAATGTTACAATACATATTTATACATACCGAAGCATCCAATACCATGGACCGAAAAACCATCGCGTCCAAAAACCATGGACCCAAAACCATAGGTAGGTTCGCCCAACCTAATAAAGGGTCCAAAAAAAAAAATTCCCGGGGCGTTGCCTCAGACCCCGTAGAGGGGGGCTACCTGCCCCCTTCAAACCCCCCAGACAGGGGGGTCTACCGCCCCCCCTATGACCCCCCCGTTGCACAATCGATGCAACAAAGGGGGGCTTTGCCCCCCCTCTAACCCCCGGGTTCACTACATAGGTTAGTCATGGAAAGAATATGACACAACCCAACAGGTGACTAAAGGAAGGAGGATGCTACTTCTGGTGAAGTAGTGGAAGCTACTATTTACAGGAAGCTTATGGGTTCACTCATGTATTTCGTGAATACATGATCGGACGTGTGCTATGCAGTTAACCAACTTAGTCAAGCGATGGCTAAGCCTACCAAGTTGTATTGGAAGGTAGTCAAGCATGTGTTGAGATACCTTAGAGGCACTACTCAGTATGGTTTATGGTATAGACAAATAGAGGGAGTGAAGCTTTAGGGCTTCACCGATGCATATTGGGAAGTGATTCCATCCGACAAGAAGAGCACATCAAGAGGGATCTTCAATATTCTATCAATAGTTGTTTCTTGGTACAACAGGAAACAAAGATCAGTTGCACTCGGTTCAGCAGAAGCAGAGTACATGGTTGCTAGCCAAGCAACTTGTGAGTCTATCTGGATCAGGAAGATTTTGGTTGGTTTGTTTGGTCAGTAGATGTATCCAACTATGATTTACTATGAAAATCAGAGTTGTATCAAACTCTCGGAAAATCATGTTTTTCATGATCGGTCCAAGCATATTCATATCCGATATCATCATCTTTGAGATTGTGTGCAAAGGAGAATGATGTTGTTGGAGTAAATTCCCATAGAGGAGCAAGATGTAAATATTTTAACAAAGGCATTTTCAAGATGAAAATTCAAGTTTCACAGAGACAGGATCAGGGTAGCTAATAATCTCTTTATTGTTTAGAGGGAGTGTTAAAAATAGCAACAAGAAATTCCAATTTAATTTGTCCTTGAATTAAATTGTAATTTTATTCTCATAGCAACTTGTAATAGTTAATTAAGTTAAATTGACTTAATTGACTTAGGAAATTCAAGTTGGAAGTCTAACTAGTCATGTAGAGTGAACCCTAAATTTTAGGGGCCCAGGTTGAGTTCTTTGGAGTTCTAATTAGATAAATCAGTGGAAGTGAGTTATAGTCAATTAAACTAGTTCTACATGTTGAAGGAAGTAGTAGAGGTATAGTAGTGGAGTAATGCACCAATGCATCATCAATACAACACCAGTTAACTGAAGATTCACTCACAAATAATTCATGCATGTTAGTTCAGATGAAGACAAAATTGAAATTAGAGTTTAGGGACAATGCACTATCAGTGGTATAATTTTCCAAGTCATACAAATAGTGCATGCAATTAGTTGAGGACCTATGTTTGGATTGTGCAGTTATGGAGAGTGGATTTCCGAATTAAATATGGGTTGATTCCTCTAGGAATTTCTCAAGGAAGTAGGGGCTTTCCAGGAAGAAGAATTGGAAGAAAAATTGGCTAAGTGTTGGCTTGAGTTGGCTTGTGAGGCAGAGAGATAGACTATACTAGTGGAAAAATTGATCAAGATGAACAAGCATTGTATTTTCTTCTCATATCTTCTGGTTAATGCAGTATAGACAGTCAGGGCTTTTAGCAACTACTTTTCCTAGAGAAATATTGTGTTATGTGTGATTAATATTCTTCCTCTTTCTGCTTATTATTTTCATCGATCAGTTTTGGTTTCCGCTAAAGAGTAGATTAGATTCTTGTCTTGTATTTTCTCATATCACATAAGCTCTTGAATCTACATAGAAATCTATTAACCTCCTTTACTTGATCTAACTTACGACACTTCCAAATTCTTAGATCTAATGATGGATTCCACATGTTTTATTCCTCCAACCCTAGATCCATGGCCCTATCATTCACCGTGAGGTTGGACTGTTCCGTTGATATGAGAAAACAATTATTGAAATTTCATAGCTCTAGTTTCCTCTGTATCACCAACTTCCAAGCATTGATAAGGTTGTTCTTCCATAGATCTGTGTTTTCCATAAAAATCCAAAGAGATATTGATGCCCTAATATTTTCATACTTGACTATCTACTTTTGGAAACACACGAAAGCCTAGATCCCACACAAAAACATTCAAAGAAATTTTGTCATAGATATGTTCACAACTCTCCACTCATATACCATAATAGCCCAGATCAAGGTGCCATCAATCTTGCATTGGTGGAGCAATAGATCTAGACACCCCCTATCTTTTTGCTTAACTCTTCTCGATCCTTGTCCAGGATGACATTCACAAAAGACTTCAAAATCCTAGCATTGCAGATGCCCGCTATCGCTCCTCCCAGTATGACAATTATCTACCACAATTCAAACATTCTTACCACAACGTTACTAAAATATTATTTTTACAATTGAAATATTTTGAACACAATATTATTGAAATATTCTCTTCACAATAGTTAAAATATTCTTAGCATAACATTGTTAAATATTCTCCACATTTTTACTGAAATATTATCTACACAACTATTAAATTTGTCTGTGGCATTTTAGAATTTCTTCCCAGTGTTGTAGAAAGTCTCCATAGCACTATAAAGTCCTTTGCAACATTGCATAAATTCCCCATAGTTTGTAGAAATTTTCTACAACATTGTTATATTCTTCTTGATGTACCAAAATGTTTTGGTACCACTATAAGGTTCTTAGGTGTGTACATAAGTTTTCCATAGAAATGCAAAATATATGACACCTTTCTTGATATTCTATGATTTGTCATATACCTTGCAAGGGTAAAAGGAAGAACACATTAAATCACGTGCTAGTTGTTAAGTTCTAAAAAGCCTAGGCACTTAGAACATCACGTGAGCTTATTTGTACTCATTAGTTTTGTAAATGCATCTGCAACATTCTGTAAGGTGTTAACTTTCTGAAGTATCACCTTTCCATTCTATATCATGCCATTGACGAAATAGAATTACATATCTAATGCATTGTCTTTGCATTAAAGATTGGATTTTTAGCTAAACAAATGGCGTTATTACTTACATTTTTAGCTAAAAAAATAACAATATTACTATTGATGGAATTTGAGTTTGAATTTGAATTAATTTTACTTGTGAGAAATGTTTATAAACCAAATAACCTTTTTAGTGATACCAGTAGTCATTGATAACATTTTTTTCTTTCAACCAAAGAAATCATGTTTGGAGTAGCTCTCATGGATACATAATGCTTCCCACGATTAGACTAGGAAACCTATGAGGAGAAAATATACCCACTTTACTATTAGACCACATTCTCTAGACTAGTTAATCATAATTTGTAGCTTTTTCATCCAACTAAAACCAAAACAAAACCACTAATAAATTTCCTTCTATCTATATCATCTCCCCAATTCCAATATCCCTATATATTCACTCAATTACATAAATGTTACAAAAGCACTCTTATAAAACTGGTCATTATATAGAAAAATTTATGGATGTTTAAAAATACTGTTTTTCATGAAAGGAAACTCAATTTTCATCAAACATGAAGTGTGCTTTTGGTTTTGGCTCATGTTTGTCTTTTGTGTTTTGATGAAGATAGCTCTCTCAAATAAGAAAGCCCTCTCATGAGAATGATGATTACCCTTTCGCGACTTCATTGGCTGGAGCCATGTAATGATCTCAATCAAATTTGGGCCACATCGATTCATAGCCCAATTTGTGGGCCACCCCATAACCCGTTCCTCCCCATTAGGTTGGCTCACCCTCTTCCCGCATCTCTCTACCCGAAGTAACCTTCCATCATTGGGTCGTATATATTTACCGAGTTGTTTTTAGTGCGACTTTTTGGAAGCTTTTTTAGTGGGTTTTTCCGGTCTAATTTCTCTAATATCCACCCAAAGTAACCTTCCATCATCGGGTCCTATATATTTACTGAGTTGTCTTTAGTGCAACGTTTTGGAAGATTTTTTGGTGTGTGTTTTCTAGTCTAATTTCTCTAAAATCCAGCAGGAATTTATTGAAATCACAAGTTTGATGGGTAACCCTACACAATATGAGTGCCCTAGGGGTTTTTGAGAGTCTTGAATCCATATATACAGTCAAAAAACCATTTTAAATAACAAAAATCAATATTTCAGCTCAAATATTTACGCTAGATTCCAACACCGTAATGTACAAAAAGTCACAATAAAGACAACTCCTATATGTACTTAACTTGGAAACAATAAAAGGCACACTCTCTAAACAGGCCACGTTTTCGCTGGAAAAAAATAGAAATTTGGTCGAATTTTTTGAAAATTTTAGTTACAAGGATCAAGCTTTTAGAGATTTTAGTAGGGAATGGTGTTGAATGTATTTTAAACATAAAAATGATTTAAACACTGCAAAATTTTCAACTCCCGTGGGCGAGATGGTACTGGCATCGTATTGAAATTGCATCTTCCTAGGCACTCAAATAAATAGAACCTTTGGAGGCGAGGCAGACTGGTTGGATCAAATAATATTAAGAGTAATAGTAGTAATAAATAAATAAGCGGCATTAGCCCATGTTTTTTGTTTTTGGCCCTAGGTAATTTCCCATATTTTTTCTTTATAGCAATTGGGTTGGACCAAATAATAATAATAATAGTAATAGTAATAAATAAATAAATAAGTTGTATTAGCCCATGGTTTTTGTTTTTGGCACTAGGTAATTGCCACACTTTTTCTTTATAACAACTTGAATAATAAATAAATTAGCGGCATTAGCCCATAGTTTTTGTTTTTAGCCCTAGGTAATTTCCCGCACTTTTTATTTATAGCAGAGAAGCTATAAAAAGAGGAGGAGGATCAAGAGTAAGGCATGGAATTTGGGTTTTCTCTTCATTAATATTATAAGAGTGCATACTAGTTTTGAAATGAACATTTTCAAGTGAGATCTCCACCTCTCTTTGATGGGATTCGATCTCTCATTCGAGTAAGCAACCCAACTTCGGTGGTCCATCCCATCACCCTCGCTGGTCTGAGGTATTTTATTTTTAATTTGACGAGGGATTTTTTGCATCCTGAGTATGCCAAATCATGAATCGCGGGCATAATTTTGAATTTTCTTAGCAGGATTATCTATGAACCATCGGAAGCACACCAACAAGTAGATAGAGATATAGTTTATAAGATTCCATAAGTTTCCATACATCGGAAGGGAGAGAACATCAACATTTTGATCATTTAAGGAGGGTCGAGCCTCAACTAGCTGATTAATCTGCCTTTACATAGCCTTCACAACCATTAAAACTGCCTCATCAGTTCGTGTAGTGCAGAAAGGGAATCAAAATCATTATTGTACGAAAGAAGACGAGTTGCCCCTGTCCACAGTTGGAGAACATGGGTTCTGCTGGAGTCGTAAACTGCTGGAACCATCATAGAACATTGAAGCTAAGCTTGACCAGTTCACAGGGGTGCTGAAGAATGTGTCTCAGGGAAAGATCATGTTACTATTACACACACTAGAGAGCAGAGATCAGGACAGGAGCATGGCACACGCTGGAAAGAGGTGGTCGTGAATCCTAATGTAAGCAGCTGATTTAATTTCGTGAGCAGCAACATAATAATAGAGAAATTGCCCAATGCATCACCTGTGGTAAAAATTGCCCAGTGAATATTCTGTTTTATTGTCTAGTTGACTTATTCACAGGCCGCTTATATCTATCACTGCTCTTTATTAATTTGTAATGTGCCCAAATTATGGGTGGAGCTCTTTTCGATAATGAAATTGATTTTATTTGGCTCAATTTTTGTTTGGGTACATTGTTTACTAAAGCTTTCAATGATTTAAAAATTCAATTCTCAAAATAGTAGATAAAATACATATTACACGCATGTGTAGGATCTGGCAGCATTGGAAGTTGGTGCAACCGTAGGACGTAGCAGTGTTGGAATTATTAGAAATAGATCATATTTTGGACACTCCATATTTAAAAAACTTTTCAAAAGAGGATCGACGCGACTAAGACAAGGCTCAATAGAGTTAATTGACACTAGTCCCAATGTTAAACTCTGCAGATCAGCGTGGGGGATGAACTGTTGATTGGCATCGGTCTTGTAAACTGAGTAAAAGGAAGATTCTTGGATTAAATTATAATTCTACTCTTGTAGCAACTTGCAATAGTTAATTAAGTAAAATTGACTTAATTGACTTAGGAATTCAAGTTGGAAGTCTATCTAGAGTCATGTAGAGTGATCCCTAAATTTTAGGGGCTCGGGTTGAGTTCTTTGGAGTTGTAATTATCTAACCCATTCTAACTGAGTTATAGTCAACTAAACTAGTTCTAACTATTGGAGGAACTAATATTGGAGTAGTGCACCAGTGCATCGCCAGTACCACACCAATTAATTGAAGATTCACTCAAAACTAATTCATGCATGTCAGTTCAGATGAAGACCCAGTTGAGATTAAAGCTTAGGGACAATGTACTATTAGTTGTATAATTTCTGAGTCATACAGATGGTGCATGCAATCAGTTGAGAACCTATGTTTGGATTGCGCAGTTATGGAAAGTAGATTTCCCAATTAAACATGGTTGAGTCCTCTAGGAATTGCATAAGGAAGTAGGGGCGTAGAAGACAACAGAATTGGTTAAGTGTTGGCTTGAGCTAGTGATGAACCCCAAAAATGGATAATTATATGGGCTCATTTAGCCTCCTAATTCGACGTAATCCACCATTCTAATTATTTTATTGCATGTTTTTTATTATATTTCTGCTAATAGAGTGAATTGGGAGTCATTATGCCAACAAGTCTAATGTGTGCTTTATGCAGTCTTTTTGGTCAATTTGGAGACAAAATCAAAGGTTTAAATGAGCACTTGGCAGCCAAATTCATGGAGAGGATTTTTAGGAAGCTGTCCCCTTCATTTATGAACCCTTACCTCGAATTCTCCATCAAAAACTCGGAGCACAAGGGGCAGCCAAGTGAGTCAAGTAGGACTGTTGTTAACTGCAAGTTTTGGCAGCCGAGTCCCTAAAGTTTAGGAGGACCGTTGGGGTCCTCAATTTGTATAAATAAGAAGGCTTAGGGCCTCATTTCAGTTAGCTAGTTTGTAGTTTGATTTTGGTGAATTTTTAGTCAGATTGTAGTTAGATTTTAGTCATTAGGTTAACACTCTAGTGTTGCTTTGTTTTTGCTCATTTGTGGATCTTTTCTTGTAAACATTTCTATGACATGGTTATTTTTTGAATAATGGAGATCAATTTCATTTTGCTTCAGTTCTAAGCTTCTTTTAGGAGCCTGTAGCTCTTGGGGTTGGGCCCAACCCAAGTGCCAAGGCTTCCTTTGGGTATTGTTATTTGTTTTAAATGTTTTTGAAAAATAATTTCTGTTAAGTAGATTAAAATCTTGCTTGGTTACCTAGATCGTTGTTGATGATTAAAAGGGATTTTCATGTTTAGATTGATTTGATAGGTTAATAACAGAGAAGATCTTCAGAAAAAGGCTATCAAGCACCTTTGATCTCACCTCTCCCTCAGTGGGACCATGAGCTGGGACCAAGGTGTCCTTGCCGCCAGCAAAAACACTGTCTTTGCTTCATCAAGAAATTATTAGTGTTAGATTCTCATTTGCAAAAGTTGATACCAGTTGTGGTTACATGCTCAGGTTCAGGATTTCTTAGTTTTCATATCTATTTCACATTATTTCATTGCAAATAAACTTCGATTCATTTTCTGTGCTGTTATTTACGACATATTAGGTTAAAGTAGCTAGGTCCTTGATTTTCCAAGTATTTGTTCTTTCAGTTTGAGAAATAACTTGCACAGCACTTGTAATACCTCTCTATCTACCCATACTCCATCAAACCCACCTGCTCGATCCTCTCACTCGGATTCTTGCCTTACATTTGCCACACTCCCTCGCTTTGCCCTAATTTCCATACTTTTGCGCAACATTGCTCTACCCCTCCTTGAACAAATCCAACCATCCTCACCACTCCTCAGCTCCCTCAACCAAGTCTTGGACCTCCTCACACCCTTATCTCACCTCCATACCCACTTCTTCACTTTTCTTCCTCCATCAACCCTCCAAAATCCCCTTTCTGAACATCTTGTAGAAATTACAGAACATCTTGTGGAACCCTTGCAGACTTCCTATAGAAGCTCACGAAAGCGGTTTCTTGATATTTGAACACTGTGAAACTCTCTGGAAGGGTGCTAGGGACCCCTTAGGCCCTCTTCCAACCTTCCCAACCTCCTGTAAGCATTCCCTTTTGCCATTTCACTTCTTCACAATAAAAAACAGTTAAAGCACATGCATGATAATTCTGACAACTTACTCAAAATTACAAAAAGATGTTTTTTTTCTTCAGATTTTAATGTAGAAGTAGCTTAGAAACATGCATTTTACCTTCCTATAAGTCAATGGAATCTCTTTCAATAGCTTTCGTCCTCTTTCTTGTATCAGTAGGGCTAGCTGGTAAAATTAGGGTTTGATAGGATTTGCATTTCCTTTCAGCTTTTCAGTTTCTTTCTTAAAATAGATCAGCCTCCTTTGAGTTACCTTTCATCCATCAACTAAAAAGCTTCTTCTAAGAGCTCATAGAAGTTGGCTTATGCTCCTAGCAGACTTGTGCCAGCTGACCAAGTGACAGTCGCAACAAGAGCTAGTACTGTGCATACAGCACTGTCGCTTCCAAGTTTGTTATGAACTACCGGGTTGATAAAAGTAAAGAAGGGAGTCCTAGGAGTTGCAGCATTATTTTTGCAATACTAGAGCCCACCATCTTTTTGGCGACGTTGCCGGGGAAGCATTAGAGTATTGGTGATTGCTGCTTTTCTTCTATTTTCTACTACAACGTTCTGCTAAGTAGTTTATTTCAGCAAGAGTAGAGTAGTTGTTTCATTTCCATTCTGCAATTTCATTTCTACAAAAGTAGATTAGACATTTCCTACTTTCATTTCATTTCAGCAAGCGTAGATTAGATATTTCCTGCTTTCATAGATTAGCATTTCAATTCCACAATTTCAATTCCGCAATTTCAATTCTGCAAGCGTATATTAACATTTCAATTTCGTAATTTCAATTCTGCAAGTGTAGATTAGCATTTCAATTCCGAAATTTCAATTCTGCAAGCGTAGCTCATGATTTCATTCTTGCAATTTCATTTAAGCAAACTAGATTAGTCCTTTCATGCTTTCATTCCAATTCCGCATTTTCATTTCAGCAAGATAGATTTTAGTTAGTTGTAGTTCAATCTATTTCAGTTTTGCAAGTAAAAGCAGAAAAAAAGCAAAAATCAACCAAAAAGATTTCATTTCCTGCCTTGTAGGAGTAGAGATAAGTCAGAAAAATGTTTGCACAACACCCCCCACTGCTTCACATAGCCAACCTTCTCCCTTCTTCGATGGCTGTGAGTAAGAAGAACCCCTAGGTGGACATCAAGACATATTTGAAGAACCTCTAGGGAAGAAGAAGAAGGAAACATTCCTTTGGAGCAAATGGCTACAAGCAAAAATGTTGGGAGCAGTACCTTATCGAAAAACAAATTTGCAAATCAGATGGAAGATTTCAAGAGTGATATGAGGCAGTTTCTTGCCATGCAACTGGATACCTTACAGATCCAAAGGAAGCAAGAGGAAGCCA